>BPLS01000154.1:394565-477057 GCA_019656275.1 Rhododendron kiyosumense | reverse complement strand
AGGCAAAATTGAGCAGTTGAGCAGTTTCGCTTTACGAATTCAGAAAACATACCTACCGGTATGTGATTGAATTGATTTTTACAGGGCTCCATGCATAAAAATATTTTAAAAATTATGGACATTTTTTGTAATTTTGTGGGATCTATGGTGGACCCACGTAGAGCGGTGAAAAAGTGTGGTAGAATGGGTGGGTGATACCGGACTTAATGTTCTCTCCCATGTTCCGTTCTTTCCTAGTATAACTATCCCTAGTCTCAATAAAATACTCCTCTGTTGCTCTTCCGTCACTGCCCATAACCACCTCCTCTCAACATGGCAAAAACCCTACTCCTTCGATACCCCATCATCTTCACCATCTATACCCTCTGCATCACCCACCAATCCACCGCCGCCAGACTCTCCATCGGCATCAACTACGGCACCGTGGCCGACAACCTCCCGCCGCCGTCCCAAGTGGCCAACTTCATCCAATCCCAAACCACCATCGACAAGGTAAAAATCTTCGACGCCAACCCCGACATCCTCCGCGCCTTCGCCAACTCCAACGTGTTGATCACCGTGGCGGTGGCCAATGCTGATATCCCCGCCGTGGCGAGACTTCCCGCCGCCCAATCCTGGGTGGCTAACAATATACTTCCGTTCTTCCCCCAAACCAGAATCCGGCGCATTGCTGTTGGGAACGAAGTGATTGCTACCTCGGATAAAACATTAATTGCGCATCTTCTCCCCGCCATGAAGTGCCTTCACTCCGCCCTTAATGGCGCAGGAATCACGAATATTGAAGTCTCTTCGCCGCACTCTATGGGTACTGTTAGTAATGTTTTAGGTTGAACTATTTTTTAGTGGAAACGGTGATTGTGCTGTGCAGGGCCAGTTCGTTGGGTAATTCAACGGTCAAGATCTCACTGTTCAAGCCATTTGTTGTTGAGATAAAATCTGGACCATTGAATTGCCAAATGAAGTACGACTCAGATGGTGCACAACACTCATGAATTGGTTTAGAAATTAAGTTTGGATTTGGACTAACTTAGTTTTTTTGTTTATAATTGAATGAATTTGTTTTTAGTGAAAATTTCGAAACATCGAATCAAAAAATTGAAAATTTTTAAATTTGTCTCAATGAAAATTATAAAGTTAACTTTTTTTTACTTATTTCTGTAGTATTATGTTTTTTTTTAATCATACCTTGCCGAGACGAATTGATAAAGTTACAAGTTGGACAAAAAAATTTAAAAGAAATCGTAAAAGATAAAATTCGGTAGGTTACATAAATTTAGTATAAACCTAATAACTCTACTTAGAATGAATCACTAATTAGATACACTTTTAGAGTGAGTTGTCTTATTTAATGATAAATTTACACCATACATTTATTTTCAAATCATATTCTTGATTTGTTTTTGGGTTTAAAGACCTGTTTTCCCCCCCCCCCCCCCCCTTATCCATAGATGTCCAAATAGATATGTTGACATTAAAAAAAACTCATTATTAAGAGAGAGGATTAAGGAGAGAGCTTGATTTTATTTTTGGAAACTATACTTAGCATAGATAGAAAGAGATAAAATAAAAAAATAAAAAACCTCATCAGTTTCTAATATTTTTTCTGCCACTGTTAGTTCTTTTTTAATAGATTTTTTATTTTTTGGAAAGTTTTTAATAGATGATTAATATGATTTATTCACAATTTAGTAGTACAATTGTCCATTGTAATTTCATGAACAGGTATCCTATCAACCTCGGACCCTCCTAGTTCGGGTCGGTTCCGTCGGGGCTACGACCAGGCCATATTCGCCCCGATTCTGGACTTCCATCGCCAAACCAAGACACCCTTCATGGTTTCCCCATACCCGTTTTTCGGGTTAACGGATAAAACCCTAAACTACGCTCTGTTCAATCCGAACGGTGGCGTTTTCGACGAAACCACAGGGTTAAACTACACCAACATGTTTGATGCCCAATTAGACGCGGTTTACTCGGCAATGAAGAGGCTTGGATACGATGACGTGGACATTGTGGTGGCCGAAACCGGGTGGCCTTCTGCAGGCGACCCGGATCAGCCGGGCATAAGTGTGGGTAACGCGGCGTCGTATAATGGGAACCTTATCAGGCACGTGAACTCTGGAAAAGGCACGCCGTTGATGCCCAACAGAACTTTTGAGACGTACGTGTTCTCCTTGTTCAATGAGGACCTCAAGCCGTCCAATTCGGAGCGGAATTTCGGGTTGTTTCGACCCGACTTGTCTCCGGTTTACGACGTGGGTATTCTTCGGAATGGACAGGTATAGTATGTTCTGCATTTTTTGGAACTTGTATGCTTAACTGGTGTAAGTTGTAGTTCATTTTTTTTTCCATTGTGAAATTTTCTTATCAAAAGTGTTTTGAACGGTCCGAATTTTAAACAAATTTTTATATGGACGGTCCAAAAAGGCAATTACTCTACCCCAATTCGTACTATAAAACCTCGCTTTTCTATGGACGCAGAGCATTGCTCCCACGCCAGCAACTCCAACGGCTCCATCCCCGCCCAATTCAGGCAACAAGTGGTGCATACCGAAGCAAGATGCGAGCGACGAAGCATTGCAGGCCAACATAGACTTCGTCTGCGACTCAGGGGTGGACTGCACCCCAATACAGAACAACGGGCCATGTTTCGAACCAGACACAGTATGGTCGCATGCTTCATTCGCCATGAATGCTTACTACCAGGCCAATGGTCGCAACGATTACGACTGTGACTTCACCAACACGGGTGTTATCACCATGGCTGACCCCAGTAAGTTATAATCATTTGGCTTCCTACTTTAAGTTGCATATATTTTTTTTCAATTAAAAAAAGAAGTCGACTTTATGGGTCGAGCCAAACGGAATGCCATCCTTGTTCACGCTCTGGATGGGTTTTCTTCGGTAACTTTATAACTGATAACGGATGTTGATACTGCCATTTTTGGTTGCAGGTTACAAGGAATGTAAATTCTTGGACTGAAAGGAATAAGAGAGGGAAGACTGAAGAGGGTATAGATAGTGGCACAGAGGCTCATTGAAATTTTCCTCCTTTTGCAGCAAATTTTCCAGCACAGATAAATCTATCCAATTCTGCCTAGCTATTCGGGTTTATAACCTTATTACTGTGAATTAGTTGGGCTATGGAGGTAATGCCGTAGTGATTCAGGTTTGAGAGCGGGTGCCTATGTGCATAATTCATTTCTAAGGATTTTATTTCAATGAATTTTGGACCAGCTTTAATTTAAAGCCGTAGACATTATCTTACATTCGTTCTGATTTATTGGTCTTTAACTTGCATATTCCCAAATTTTCAAGTGAGCAATTGTGGCATAAGTTATAATCTCACAATCATAGTTATGCGTCGGGTTCAAATCAATGTTTTCAAATCAGGATACGTTTCGTGAATCGTTTATTTCATTTTATGTATCGTATCAGGATACGTATTGTGTATCGTACGATACGTTAACAAAAACAAATATAATATAAAATAATATTTATACTTAGTTATAATCTAAAAGTCTGTTGGATATATGAAAATAAGTGTTTAATGTATGAAAAATAGGCTTTTAGGATGGAAAATTTCAAGTCTCCTAAGTAGGGTCTATCATAATGAGGCTTTCTCGTGCTTGAGTCGTGCAATACATGATCGAAATATGTTTTTTATCCTATTCAAACTTCGAATTTTGTTGTTCTTTAAATGGTTTGGATACTGTCATAATTAGATCAAAAATGCGTTTGTGTTCCAATTCTTAAAATATGGTATGATTTCTTCTCAACAAGAAATCATAGGATACGTTCCGAATCGGGATATGCTATTATATTGTAAGATACGTCATCGTATCGTAGGATTTCTAAACAAAAAGGATATGTGGTGGGATACGTATCGTTTTTGGAAGGAGACGACACGAATCGTAAGATACATATCCCGTATCGTAAAATTTTAACAACCATGGTTGAAATAATGGAAATTAATTAGTCCCTCCACGAAAATTGAAGATGAGATTATAAGAATAGATTGAGAAGTTCTTTTATTTACCCAAGTTCGTACCATCCTAAATTTAAAAACTCCTTCAAGAATGATTATCAGTTCTTTCCAATCATTCGGTCTTTTCTATAGTGCCAGACTTGACGACGTCAATAAATTCAGGTTGATTTGTATGAAAAGCTAAGAACAGAGACTCATCCAAATTGAAAACCAAATGAGAATAACCTATAATTAATGATGATATAAATAACAAAGGAAATCGTAAAAAAGAACCCTTATGGGATGCCCCCCAAGAAGCAACCCTGGAAGGAGGAAAAGTTGAGAGAGAGAGAGAGAGAGAGGAAAAACTATAACTACTAAAACGGATGGAGTACTAAACAAAGACACCTTGAATAGCAAAACAAGCAATCTGAAATAAGCCTTGAGTCGGTCAATCTCCTTCCCTTGTTCTTTAATATACACCTCCAAATTTAGCAATCTCAAAACATACTCCCCGAGCCAAGTCAACACCATGAGTACGAAGACCCCCCAAAAATTGATGTCCTGAAATAAGTCTTTGGCCTCTGGTCTATGTTTCTGAAAGAAAAGAAAAGATCAAAACACATTAGTTCAATCCCTTAATTGAAAGGTGGAGGCGGTCGAGAGGTGAAAGGTGCATACCTCACTTATTTTCGAGCTTCCAACAAAGCTTCAGTCGCCAGAGTTATAGCTTCACTTGTGAGTTTTACACTGTCACTTGGCAGTTTGTTTCTGCGCTACCAAAAAAGCTTCAGTCACCAGATTTATAACTGCAGTTTGTCCGATCAATTGATTCACATATACGATCTACTCTAAATTGGTACCTTCCAATTCTTGCTTGCATCCCCCTTTTCGATAATATTGCAGATGACTTTTAACATGTGCAAGCGATAGCCTTCCAGCCCCATGTACTTCACGATGAAGCTAGGAGTTGCATCTTAACCGAGATCACGCAACGCTTCAACAAATAAAGCATGTCTTTCCTTCGTCCAACGGATATGAGTCGAGGACATGTGACTTGCATAGTACCTGCCCAAAAGAAAAAGAATGTACTTTCTCCAGCTATGAGATGTAAAATCTCAACTACAAACATAAATCCCGTGGTATGTGAACTGATTGAATCGCAAGAGTTGTTCAACTTCCTCTATCCCGTGGTATGAGATGACTTTTGATGTGAGTGATAGAAATCCCTTCAACATCCATCTTCGTTAAGATATTATTTGGGGTAGCAAAATCACCCAAGTGTTCTATGCACAAAAGCCTCGTGTTTCTCTGGGGTCCACCGCATGCGAGTGCGAGCCCCAATAGAATATGAGCTACACAAAGATTCAATTGTGTAACTACCACTGAAACCAGATATTATGTAGATAATCTCAATTCTAATCGCCAAAACAGAAGCTAAAACAACAATGTGATTTATTGACAGCCTAAAACTAAGTTCTGCTTCTATGCATGTGTACATTGAATTAACTAAGAACAAACTCAAATAAACAGCAAAAGGGCTTTATTGGAAAATGTTGCTCAAAAAAGGGAGTATGTTACTCACCGGCATGTCAATCTACTCCCCAGGAAGAAGTCGTTTCTCGAAGCAAAAATACTGGATCTTATTAACTCCCCAGTACCTATTGTTTCCATTTATTTGCTTGACTTCCCCTTGAGATTGAAAAAGGAAATTGGATGCTATTGTCAGTTTCAGACCCCATTGTCCCTTAAAACCAGTATACAGAAGGCTAGTTGGTTACGAAGAGTAATACTTCTGCAGTTTTGATATGGTGCTTGAGGCCCTATAGGGTATAGATAGAATCAAATGATAAACATTTGAGTGCATAGCTATGAAGAGGAATACTTGTGCAGTTTTGTTGCAAAATCATTTGTGTTTTGATTTGGAACTTGGAGGAATACCTTACTGGAAATGCATCATTGAACTTGTGTTGTAAGGCCCTCTTCGGACTCTGGTTTTGAAGGGTAATGACATGGGAAAGGAAATATAGTAGAAGGATAGTGAAGTGAAGAAAAGTTTCTAATTTTTTGTGGTTTGCCAATCGTTTTCCTTTGCCTTCTAAAACACAATTAAGCTGTTATTGGGGGTACTTATCTACCGTTATTGTTTTGTTGTACTAAAAACAAGCAAAGATTTTTAGTTACATTTGGCTCATGAACTACTTTCGGGATTTATCAAAGAAAAAGAAAAGGATAAGGAAAACTAAGCAAGCGTTTCCACTAACTAAGTTATAGCTAGGGGTGGCAAATTGAACCCAAATTCATTAATCAATCCAAACCCACCCATTTATTAGTTTGGTTAAAATGGGTTCAACCCATCTAACCCATTTATTGATTGGATCTTAAGTGAGTCTTAATTGGATTAATTTAAATGACCTAATAAGTCATGAATATAACTCACGTACAAAAGCATATGCTCACACCATCAAACCAAACGGAAAACCCATCTCAGAAATCACACTCCAAATACAGACCCACTTACAAATCCATCTCTCTCTCTCTCTCTCAAATCCACAAATCAAACTGTAACAAAAAAACTCACAAATTATATACCAAAAAAATTCACAAATCCAAAAACTGAAATTGAAAACCCACAAACCCACAAAATTGAAAATCGTTCCATGGTCTTCATTTCTGTTATGTAGTACAAGATGATTTCTATCCAAAAATGAAAATAAATACTACTACTGTATAAGATAGAGTAATTAATCACACGGCTCCATGAACCTCAAATCTATCCAATATGCGCAATCAATTATCTTCATTACCATCAAATACATCGTGCTCTTCATTAATTGCAGAGTATGTACATATCAAGAATATGTGTTCATTCACTTAAAAAATAAGTACATTTCAAAATTTGAAACAAGCAAACGTGTGTTGAATTAAAACTACAACTTTTCTCGCTTAAACGCCACGAGACACGAAGTGGTACCGGTACGGGAATACAGTTGAGAGTCTTGAGAGTTGAGACATATGCATGGAACACTGTGGGGGTCATTGGCACATATTTTTGATGTTTTTCGAGGTTGAATCGGTGATGTTCAAAACTCTTGGAGCAGAATTAGTATAAATACATATTTTGGGACCAAATTAATGACATTCAAAAGACTACAGCTACAATCGGTGAAGCCACTCGATATCACATAAATCGACCAGATTCAGAATCAGAACCACCCCCAAAATCTTACAAATCTCAGCAGCTCCGGCTACCAGCGGCGGCAACGTTAGGATTAGGTACCTCTCTCTCTCTCCCTCTCTCTCTCTCTCTCTCTCTCTCTCGTACGTGTGTGTAATTTAGATGCTCGAACATAATTTTTGGTTGTTCAAAACAAAACTTTCGGATCTGGTCAAGGAAAGTACTGAAATTTAGGGTCTTCCAACCTGAATTTAGGGTCTCATTCGTTCGGTGCCGGAATTCGGTTGCTTTATAGGTTTTTCCCTGTTTCTTTCAATCGCCTTACTTTGCCCTAATTTTGTTCCAATTAGGGTTTGAATTTGTTCTTCGAATTCCAAGATGCCGGCCACAGCAGGTAGGGTTCGTATGCCCGCTAACAACCGGGTGCACAGTAGCGCGGCCCTCCAAACCCACGGTATATGGCAGAGTGCCATCGGATACGACCCTTACGCTCCCAATAAGGAAGACAACAAAACCTCGCAGCAAAAGGCCTCTAACGCCGAACCTGAGGGCGAGAATGCCTATGCTAGCTTTCAGGGTTTGCTTGCCCTAGCCCGTATAACCGGTTCAAACGCCGACGAGGCTCGTGGAGCCTGTAAGAAGTGCGGGCGTGTTGGGCATCTCACTTTTCAGTGTCGAAATTTCTTGAGTGTCAAGGAGGATATTAAGGGTAAGGACCCAGATGAGTTGGAGGCTGCGGTTTTGTCTGGGTTGGATAAGTTGAAGGGGAAGGTGGGTAAGGGGAAAACTGCGGTTGAGAGTTCGGATGAGAGTTCCGAGGAGGAGAGTTTGAGTTCGGATTCAGATTATGATTCTGAAATGGAGAGGGTTATTGCCAAGAAGTATAGAAAGAAGGTTAGTGATAAATTGAAGTCGTTGAGAAAGAAGAAAGAGGATTCGGACGATGATGGGTCCGATTCCGGGGATAGAAAGAAAAGGGGTAGGTCGAAGAAGAGGAGAAGTGGGAAGAGGGCACATACGGATTCTGACAGTGAGGATGAGGGCGGGAGGAAACGGAGGAAGGAGAAGCGGAGGAGGAGGGACGAGTCATCAGATGAGGAAGATGAGCGCAGGCATCGGAGGAGGAAAAGTAGGAAGGAGAAGAGTCGGAGGAGGAGTCATAGGCATTCTGATGATTCGGATGCATCTGAGGATTCTGACAGGGTGCGCAAGCGGAAGAGCAGGAGGGCAACTGCACCAGCTGATTCTGATGTAAGCAGCGCAGAAGATTCTAGAGTGGGCAGGGACAAAAAGCGGTCTGAGAAAAGGAGCCGGAAGCACCGTCATCAAGATGAAGATTACTGATTTCAAGGAAGGTAAAAGTTATGGTTCCTGGTGTATTGTTCTTTGTTATAATGTGGAATGATATAGTTTTGAATAGTATTATGTTTGTGATTTTCTCGAACTGTATTTTGGTTTCCAAAGTGAAGAACTTGGGGATGTTTTTTCCCCTAATAATCTTCTTCTTTGTATCTTGCCTCTCTTAAAGTTGGAACCTTCCCGTTCAATTGCAAATTGTCTTGCGCAAATCATTTGCGAATGAGCTTTATTGATGCCTCCTGTACATTTCCATAGAAATGTTTCTGTTCAATTTAGATCGTAAACGTGCGAGATTATTAATTATGCGTTATATTAGTTAAAGACAGTTGGCTCTTTTTCTCGTGTTTGCTCAGAACTGATTGCCCTATTTGATTGCCCAGCATCTCCGATCCTTATCCATTTCTTCATCCAAATTTAGGTCAAAAGCTTGATTTGGGTGAGCCATCTCCAATGCTAAACCTGTATGTTTACCAAAATCTATTATTGAACACTTGTAATTGATGAGAGTGAAAAGAGGGTTTCAAAAAAATAGGTACAGGTTTGAGTCCCCGCAAATTTGGGTGAGAAATGGGTAGAACTCAAAGTGGGTAGGCAAACGGGTATCACTTTGGAGATGGATTGTTAGGCTTTTTATATATATTTTGGGTATGGGTAATAAAATGGGTAAGAATTGGAGATGCTCTAATAAGTGAGGTACACTGATTGTTATGATCGTTAGCTCAACATTACACTTGTATATAAAAGTGCAATCAAACCTCCATAGCATTGCCTTAGGTAGTTAACCATTTAGATAGATAGTTTGGGGTTGATTTCCTAGAACTACTATTCTAAAAGGGTAATTAACAAAGTGGTAAATTGTAATTAAGAAAACGGAAAAGTGAATTTGACGGTGATATCGTGTCGTAGAGGTGTTGCCATAAAACCACAGACTGTCACGCCAGCGTATTGCACCCTTCAACCTCATGAGATATTCACCATCTCTTGTGGTGGAAAAAAGAGGACTTGGGGTTTGGCATGAACTCTCGAGATTCAGGCAGGTTACAGTCTTATTAGGCCCAACCTGAGGTGTAACAAGCTTTGATGACGTGTTTGTTGCCCATTGTGTCTAAATTATTATTCCTTGGCAAATTAGCCTACAAGCTTTAATTAGGCCCATCTTCTGCGTCTTATGTGACTCTTTGGGTTAAATCTCAAGTCTTTCTTGGTAATTGAAGTATAGTATTGATGGTTTTTGATGACGTGTTTGTTGTCCATTGTGTCTAAATTATTATTCCTTGGCAAATTACCCAACTGTTTCGAATGATAGCAAAAAATTGTTATTTGCTCAAAGCAAATACTTGGGCCTCTACATTAACTACTAGGTAAGCCCTTGGCTTTTCTCTCAACTGCTGCCATGCTATCATCCTTCACCATCCATTGCCACAAAACATGGAGATGCTATTAAGTAGAACTAATGATATCAGCATTGAGGCAGTCTATTACTTGTAGCAACTCTGAAGCTCCTTCTAACTTAGCCAGGAAAAAAGAACTTTAAAGTTCCTTCTTTTGCTTACTGAATTTTTGAAGACAATGTGAGTTTATCATGTCAACTGCTTTGTCTTATTCAGCAAATAGCTTTATTGAAGATATGAAGCTGTCTTTGTAAAGCAGATTAACTTGTTTCTCGGATGTTTTATCGTTCTTGATGTGCTTTCGTTAGCGTCAATATTATCACTCAAGGAAACCCGCCATAGATCAGCGTGCTTCCTAGGTGTACTAGTTGATTACTAACTGGGGCTTTTCGGGTTTTGCAGGACCTTGGAACCGGGAGAGTGATGATATCCCACAGTTGGAGCCGTTGCATCCCCAATGGCAGACAAACTAATTTGTCTATTGATTAGCTTCCTGAGGGTCCGGGTGTGAAGTGTGATGAGTTTGCCTTGCTGTTTATGAACAGAAAAGTGATTTATTGTTGTGAAATTTGAGGCTACTGTGAAGAAAGAACTGCTTGTTCGGATGCCTTGTTTGTTGCATGTTTTGGAACCGAAATGACTTGGTTTTATTTGGAGTGCACTTTCCATGGTTGATGCTTATTGAAATGACCATACTGTAACTATCGTAGCCATAACAAGCTTCTTTATACATAAGTTTTCTGTTTTTTTGTTTTTGTTTGTGTCTATATTTCTGTGAATTCATGAGGATTCGAACTCAAGACCTCTCCCTTAAGAGTAGTTTGAAACGGAGGGCTTGTTGTGCACCATCCGAACCATCTGTTTCGATAATCAATGGTTCAGATTTAAAATAAAATTGTTTTTCGGAATTCTTTCAAAATCTGGATCATTCAAAACACTTTTGGACGGTTGAGATTGCACGGCACGCCCGGGTTCAAGTAGTTTAGACCGGACATAGGCCATGTCACATATTTGAAGGCAAGCAATCATTTTGATCCTAGTTTTTAAAATGCCACCATACCTCCTCAGCTAGTAAAAAAAATATCTAGAAAGTGGACAAAATGAATTAAGTCAATATCTGCATCAAATGGCAGTACATTGTGAAAAGATGATGATATTCAAGGTATCTTCCAAAGGAGAAATACTTACTTCCGGAGCAGCCGGAAACAACTTGTTTACGGTAACAGTTCATCGCAACCATCTAAAAGTGTTTTGAACGGTTTGAATTTTAATGAAACTTACTTTTCTCCGGAAAATTTTCATTAACATCCAGACTGTCCAAAACATTTTTGGACGGTCGTGATTGAGTGTTGTAAACTCTTATTTTTTGCTCTGTTCCGGAAATAAGATTTTCTCATCTCTAAGTAGGAGAAAATGAGACGTGTATGGACTATGGAGTGCTATATTGAAAACAAGAAAAGGTGGACAGTTGGATTGAATGATTTGAAGCAAACTCACGTGGAGAAGCAGAAAATGACAAACTTGGCCCATACTAGCCTAGTTGCCTGCCTTCACAGCCGTCCCTCCCCATCCACTACCATCGTGCCGACAACGTGGTTATTAGTATACACAATTTGGCATCAAATGTTAAAGTGTACACTAAGGTCCTGTTTGGAACTTAAAAGAAAAAAGAAAAAAGAAAAAAGAAAAAGAAAAAGAAGAGAAATTTTTTGTTTTTCTCTTCTATTGTATGGTTAAAAGAGAAAGATAGAAGAAAATAAAAATTTTAAATTTAGTGAATAATAAATTTTTTCTTCTATTTTTCTTTCATTTTCAGCCCATTTTTTTCTTTCTTTCCTTAGGTTTCAAATAGAGCCTAAGGACACGTTTACTACCGGCACAACTAATCTTCTATGGAATATTACATAAAATCCAATTTGTTATTTAATTAAGCACAATGAATTTTTTACTACATTTTTCTTAAAGTTGCAAACGGGCAGTTAGTAATAGAGCGATGATAGACATGAACTTTTAAAATACAAATCCGAACACAAATGTCCAGAAACCGTTTGACAAAAATGGATTCATGTGCTTCCAACGCGCGTGAATATGATCCTTCAATAGCCCTCTGGGCTCTACTATCACTTTTTTTGTTTTGTTTCGATAACGCAGAGTATTTCCGGATCAGCTTGCGCGCACTACAAGACTAAATCTTTATGGCCTCTACCGGCCTTTGCTAACCCAAAGGATTTTTATACATGGATGGCCCTAAAGATTTTTTTGTAATGCAAGTGAGTCGAACCTAAAATCTCGAGATGATAAATCCTTTCGTCTTGATCAATCACCAACTGAACGACCGCTCGGGTTTCTCTGCTATCACTTTACTAGCTTGTGATATTTTTATGAGATATTTACAAACACAAAATTGCGTCCCCCCGACCTACACGTGCCCGTACGCTCATTACGGGACTTGGCTCTACACTCTACAGTCCCTATATACAGACTCTATACTGGCAGTTCAGTCCAGCACCTTGTTGATAAGTGTCTGGTCGAGTAAAGAAGAAGAAGAAGAAGAAGAAGAAGAAAAAAATGCCGCGAGCCGGGTTTAAGGGGTCACTGTCTGGTCCGAAGGTGGACGTGATAGTGGACATGGGCAATCCCTTCCTCAATCTCACTCTCGATGGCTTCTTGAAGATCGGCACTGTATTGTTTTTTTTTTTCTTCTTTTTTTCCCTACTTTTGTTTCCATTCATCCACAAATCGAATTTTTCTTAGTTAAATTTTCGTGCTGTATGGATTCCCTTGTCCTTAAATCTTTCAGGTTGGAGTAGCCAAGGCGGCGGCAGAGGAAACATATGACATCGTCAAAAAGGGTTAGAAATTTATAAATTTTCTCTGTGCCTGCTTGTCGTGATCTAAGATCTGATTTGGTTATTTGGTTTCTGGGGTGAGTGATATGGGACTGCAAAACTCATGGGTTTTTGCTGATTTTTGATTTTGTTATGAAATTGATGGAAATGGTGTAATTTTTACTTACGTAATGCACTTATATGGATTGTGGGTGTAACTATTTTTTTTGCTTCTTTTTTATTATGTTTTTCATTTCTGTTTGTCCTTTTGGTTTTTCTGCTGTGGATCTTGATTGCATTTGTTGGTGTAACAGGGAGTATTTCACAACACAAGTTAGAGCACTCGGTGAGAACTCCTACCTCATTTCACGTATTTAGTTCATTGGCATTAGTGTTGAATTAGGTTTGTTCGTAGTTCAGATGGTTAGAATTTTGCACTTCAGTTTAACTTCATTGGGTATAAAAGGCTTCTTTGTAGGAATACTCACCAATCATGAAATGGTTAACCTTACTTATGTCAACAACAGTTATTTTGGGGTTGAAGTTCTTCAAAAGGTACTTCAATGTTAGAGTGAAATGTTGATACAGTTTTCTAGATACAAAAGAAGGGTTTTCCCCGCATTTTTGGCCTTTAGTTTTATTGGTGTTCCATTGCCATGCAACCACCATGGTGCTGATTTTGGTGGGGTTTACGGTCTAGCCGTCTAGGTTATTATATGCCAGTTTCAGAAATTTTCTGATTTTTTGTTTGTCGGTTGGAACAAATTTTCCAGCAATAGTAAAATTCATCAACATGACGATTATCCTACTAATGGGATTGTTTGGTGTTGCAGTTAAAGAAAATGTGCAAGGAAGGCGCCTATTGGGGTAAGTGTCGGACATATTTGTAACTGTTCTAGTGTGAGATCGAGCAGTTCTTTGACTGCTGTATTGTTTATCAGCATGAGGGCTTAATGCACGGAGAAATCTTTCTCTTTTTTTTTTTGCACTAACAGGAACAATAGCTGGAGTATATGTGGGAATGGAGTATGGGATGGGGAGAATACGCGGCACCAGGGACTGGGTAATTTGTGCAGTTCATTGCTCAATACTTTTCATGCCATAGTTGAGCCTCCTTCACGGTTCACACCATGCTGAACCCATTTGCCATGATGCTCCGTAGCTTTTTCTGCTGATTATAATTGTTCTTATCAGTCTGTTAGTACTTAGTAGTTAGTACTGATTACCTCCACGTGCTTCTTTCTTTTTTCCACAACCATTACTCACCCATTAAGACTACAATACTGCGTACAGAGAAACACTATTGTTTATTAGAAGATTACGTGACGTTATAGCTAGCGTGCTAGTGAAGATGCTTGATCTTTTCTTTTTTTTTTCGGTAAATGAAATTGCTTGCTTGCTTGCAGTATAAGAGTAGTTTACTTCTCTTGTGTTGCTCATTGAGTAACCTACTGTTGTTTTCTGACAGAAAAGAAAGAACAAAATAACAGAAACTGAACGATGATTCCTTTCTTCCATTGAAATTTCTTTCTTAGATCCTTGGCTTGGTTAAAGAAGCGTCATTTATCTCCATCTCTTCATATACATAGTGTATAATGTAGCTGAAATGTCAAATCCCTAAGATCCAGTAGTTAAGACCAATCTTACTAAAGAAGTCCGAAAGTTGTAACCAGGAATCAGGATTGGGTCCTAATCTAAACATTGCTGTGTTTCATCAGATGGTTAGATTGCTATATGTTTCTTCTTCCGAGACTCGAAACTTCAGGACCCGAACGTGACCCTTATATGATGGTGTGGGTTTTTTTGTTGGTTATTAAGTTCGTATATTTTTGGTTATTCAGAGCAGATTTCAGTCATATCCCGTGTTTGAGCAAGGAATTCATATCACTTTAAGTCACCATGATTTCTGTTTTATTTCTTTGTTTTTGACTCCAAAAATCTCCTCGTTGCAGAAGAATGCAACGCTCGGGGGTGCATTAACCGGGGCTCTGGTGTCTGCGGCCAGCAACAATAACAGGGACAAGATCGTAATGGATGCGATTGCTGGGGGTGCCATTGCAACTGCTGCCGAGTTCCTCAACTATCTCACCTAATGAGAACTAGTTTTTCTCCCTCCTCTTTCAGTAGAGAGGAAGTTGTGAGAGATTTATCAGTTTGCAAGAGAAAACCATCCCTCCTATTTTGTTGATAGAACAACTTCAAATCGTGGATGCCTCGCACTTTTAATCCTAATCGTCTGGTACAATATTTTCTTCGTTATGCAGTCTATTTCCAGTAGTAATTCGATGGTTGAGGATCCTTGCATTAAAAGGTTTACTTTTTCCTTCGATAATTTGAATGGATAACCTCATTTTAAATTCGAATCCATAAGAGTTCATAACTTGGACTGAAAAAACAAAGATAGGGAACAGTTACCATTTGAACATGCAATATTACCCGCCCATTTGTTGTGGCAACTTTTATACTCCATATGGTTTCGTAGCAAGCTGGTCTCCAAAATTTGCAATACGACAATTTGCTGCCCATTTTGAAGCTTTTTTTTTTACTTAAATGGAGTGCTTGTTTGACTGCTGCAAAAAGTGTGTTTCTTTTACTCAAAACAATCTGTGCATTCACCATGTTCTAGCCATGGAGGGGTCCAGGCCTTCAAGCTGCTTGTCTTTTTGGTTCAGTTTGCTACAGAGAGGGGACTCGGACACTCGGAAAAAGCAACGAACATTGACACTTTTAGTAGAAAGCTATACTAGAGTCTCAAATTTGCAAATGTATAGAAGATCAACAACGAAAATGCAAATGTATTCATCAAGTTCCTGATCACTTCTGACAAGATTTTCAATTGAAAATTCAAGTGATCCGAGTTCTTCGCTCATCTTTTCTCCATCCAAATACTGCCCATTTTCAATTTCAAGGATGTGATGATCAAAAGAAATTAAAAAAAAAAATTAAACAGGGGATGAATCCAAATACAAAAATAAGACTCACTAGCTGCACACCAACAATCTGAGTTTCACGTACCTAAAATTCTTTCTGAGACCGTGAAAACAATGACAGAAGTAAAACCTAATTAAATGCATAAATTACACTTCGATCTGTTGCACATTGTTGTCAGGAAAAGTATGTATTGCTAACAAACAAATGAAATTATGTACACTGCACTGTACATATGCGTATGAAACTTGTTCTGAGTCCCAAGAGAGATGCAAAAAGGGACGGCTTCAGAAAACTCTAATGAGCAGAAGAAAGCGTTGATATTTGATAGCCATTGTGAACATTTTCCAGCCAGCGACTTAGCGAGAGAAGATATATATCTGGAAGCAGTTTTCGTATCCTCCTCCCTCTCTGAAATTATCGTCACCAATTTCCTCCATCTGCCCCATATTTGTTTCCTCTGGCTTACAACATAAATACACCAAATTTTGCCCGTCTCCAAGTGCAACAAATTGAACTACAAAAACTTCTACTTACCCAATCTTATTACTCATAATTAGGTTTGAAACTGCTCAATAAGTTTCAAGAGGCCATAGGTCTCAGAATCCGGCCTTGAGCCTCCCAGAATCATCCTTTTTAAAAGATTAGGATCATAAATCTTGGCCTTGACATAAGCCTTAAACAATATATTGTACACGAAAGTGTACCTAGAATAATTTGCCTTTTTCAATTCTTCAAAGAGCTTCTCAGCATTCTCCAAGTCACCCTTCTCAGCAAAAATCTCAACCATTGAAAGAGTAGTCTCCAGCCATGGGGTTGATCTCCTGATCCTGGCACTTGTTGTTAAACCGTTTCCCAACTCTAGTGTTCTAAGCGCTTCCTTCATTAACCCTGCTTTCAAGCACCCAAGGGCAAGGTGTCGATACGTTATGGCGTTCGGTTTGCATCCATTTTGCTCCATTTCTTTGTACAGCTTAGTCGCTTTAGTAATAAAACCGAGTTTGCAATAAACAGATATCATAGAATTGAATTGCTCTGTTGATTTTAAACCTTTCTTGGACTTCATTTCCACCCAAATCTGTTCAGCCCGACTTAGCCTGCCAATCCTCCCAAATGCTTCAATAGCCACGATGAAACTCTTGGACTTGACATTGGGAAGTTCTTGTAGAGTACACCAAGTTCGCTCGAGCTCTTTCAACTTCCCCAAATACCCATACAATATAAGAAGTACATCAAACGTTGACCAGTTGTTTCCCGTTGCTGATTTCTCCACAGCTTCAACATAGACTTCGCAAACAGAGTACAGTCTCGCCACAGCATGTGCAGTCGCTAGTATGCAGAAAGATATCTCATTCGGCTCAACTTCTTCTTGTTTCATTTCACCAAATACCCTTACCAAACCTTCGATATTGTGGTCATTAGCTTCGATTTTCATCAGAATGTTGTAAGTGGAAACATGTGGATCCACCTTATCGGCCCTCATTTGTCTACGGAATCTTGTAATGGATTTCCTACGGCTTGGCGAAGAATGGAGGATAATGAGGCGGTTGAAAATCAAATGTGAGATTGGATAACCCAGCTCTCTCATTTTCTTCATGTACGCAAGTGAAAGCCTTATCATGCCTTTATCCAAACATGCAATAACAAGATTGTTGTAAAGCAACTCATTTTGGAATTCAGTGGGGACACGAGAAAAAAGTTTCTCCCCTTGTGATACCCCATGAAGCTTAGTGGTGAATTCTAATAGATATGAGTAGTCTAGTTCCTTTGGCCTGTAGGGCCTCTCCCTGATCACCCATTCCATCACCTGTTAAAAGATACAAAGGTAAAAAACCGAGTTAAAACCCATATAATTGTTTCTTCATCTTACTGATCAAGACTTCGTAAGGGGTTATAAGAACACTATTCAACAAACTGGCAACACGTTCTCAAGTGATGATAAAATCTACGAGAAGACTTCAATTAAAAAATATCCACCATATCGAATAGCATCAAGATGGTAGTTCAGAAAACTATAGCACAGATCGTCTGTTACTTCATCAAATCCGCTTATGAAAATGAAAGTTGCATACGAAGACAGATGTTGCTTTGAAATCAAGTTGAAATATGGTGATTATTCTTTGGTTTGAAAGCACTGATGAATAGGAATATGATGCCCAACTTGAAAAGAATCTTACAAAATAAAATATGCATTTAGAAAATTGGGCAGTGTGCTAGATAACCCAAAGGCTAACAAGATGTTTCAGCTGACTCAGCTAACCCACCTTCGGCTTGAGCTGCATATGAGATTTTTCTGGTTTCCGGGAGTTGTGTTATTGTCTTCATCGAATCCAGTTAGTTATTGATACAAGGCATGCTCCAAATTCTAGTTGTTCATATTGCGACCAATGAGTCTATGATAGGTCAATAGTAGTCTTACGGATAAGATAAAATTGCCAATTCCTAACGCGTTATGCCCACCTAGTCTACTCGATCATCCCTATTCTACTCTCAGATGCATCAAGCATGCATTTTTACTAGCGTTAAAAGATAGGTTAAAACATCCCTGCATTTTATCTAATTATGCAATTGGCATAATTCTTCCAAGCATCTTTAACAAACATATACATGCTTATATGCTCTGACCTTACAAAGGAAAACAAAAATTTGCCATTACCTTTAAGGAAGAGAAAAAAAGGTGTTGGTTTCACACAAATTCCCACCATAACCAAATATGGTGACATATTATAATGTGATTTGGTGATAAATAAAAACAAGCTAATAAAATTACATTTTTTTCTTCATTTCTCATCTTTTTTCTTTGGAAGGTAAAATCATTGATCAAACAAAACTACATGAGCACAGGGGCATCCTCCATAAACAAATCAAACTTAGAGCCAAGCTCTAACGAAAACACCACTGCCCAATACAAGAAACATGAGAACCAAACCTCAGCAAAACAGAGCTGAAAGACAGACAGTTACATAACACTCTAGGAGTTATGTTCCAATCTAACCATAGGACCACGTTGCTCTCAGTCCTTATTCTCCAACAATATGCATAGATTCAAAGTCCTTATCTTTTTGATAATTTCTCACTTCTTTTAGTTGTCCAAACAAGTGATACAATTTTCCTTTCTTTTCTTTTCCCACTATCAAGGATGAGAATATGCTATTGACAGAGTTCTTTCAAGCATATTAACAAACATTTACCGTGCTTACATGTTCTACATCTTAGAAATTAAAACAAAATTTGCCAAACAAAAGTCGCGGTTTCTCACCAAATCTTACTATAACCAAAACAGAAGTGATAAATAAAAATGGACGAGTAAAATTCAAAACTTTCTTCATTTCTCATCTTCTTCTTTTTTATTATTTCTCAGCTCTTCCAATTAGCGAACAAGTGATAACATTCTCTCTTTTTCCCAATCTTAGCGTATCGACCCGTGCAGTGTTGTTACTGTTGTAGCTCATGCGTTAAGTTAAGTATCCCGCCTGAGGAGTTGGCTCACACGAATGAAACTCAAAGGAATCGGTTGGACTTCACACACACACACAGAGAAAGAGAGAGAGAGGGACCTGGAGTGCACGTTTGTTGAACTGGAGCTTCCTTAAACGGTTAATAGTGTGGAAGATATCGCCTCGGTGAATGGGAAAGCCGTCGCCCATCCAGCTCTGAAACGCAGTTCCAACGGCGTCTCCTTTTGGGAGCCCCTCAATCCTCCTGCACAAACTCATGCGTTCTTGTTCTCGCTCCCCCTCGGACGAATTATCGGGCGCCAGAGTACAGAAGGTGGAGAAACCTGAGTGAATTTGGTCTGCAGGCCAAGAGACGCCAAGTGTTCGACGAATCACCCCAGAGACCCTTCGACGACAAAGATGGGCTACAACTGCTTGCATTCTTAGCGATTACCAAACCCCATCATCAGACCGGTCTGTTGTTGTGGGGAGAAGGAGGACCGACGCGGTGGTCACCGAGAAGTGGGAACCGAAAGAGGCGAGCGACGGCGAGCAGACGATCATATGAAGGCTGACGGATTTGGTCCTGTTTGGGAGTCACTTTTACTACTCCGTATAATTTATTTTGTCAAAATGCATAATCAAAAATAACTAGGAGAGTTCTTAATAAAAAAGTTACCTCTGGATTACCTACTCTTATATGGATTCTAAATATACTTTCACTCATAAAATTCTTTTACTAAATTTATTATGCACATACCATCCGAACACTTTTAGTAATTTCCATTGTAATCTCAAAATTTACTCCCACAGATTCAAACATAGAAGTATTCAAAATTGTCAAAAACGATTGAATTTCGAATATATGCACTTCTCTATGTATTCTTAATTTTTTTTGCTTTCAATATTCGTACTCACATTTTGGACCCCCACACAAGACAGCCAACAACAGTGGTAATTTTTGTCTGATCTCCTGTCCACAAATCTAAAGTCACTTTTAGAACACAATTAAGATAATTGTGTTCGTAATCATTCGATACACATAAATTTATATTATATTAAACAATTTCATATAAAATAATATATTTTAAAATTGTGTGCGTAGACTTTCTGTTACCCAAGACCGTACAATAGCTAAAAGGCCCACTCACGCAGTGAGAGTGCGCAAGTGGTGTAATTTTGTGGATATCTCTTAACAATTTTGCTTGACCTAACCCTCCCCCTTTTTCTCTCCCTCATTTAAAGTTTTTCTGAATTTGTCTAGATATTGTCGAGCCTCTGCTTCGAAATGTTTTGTCATGTTCGCAAAATGTAAAGTTAAAAATAATACGATTTTTTTTCAAGAAAAATTCAAAAACTTTTTCAATATTCTGCTAGATATCAATAAATTCTTTAATTTATGAAAAAAGTTGTGATTTTTTCTTAAAAAATATTTTATTTAAAATTTTTGTTTTGTAGACGGAACAAACATTTTAGAACGAGGGTGTGGGATATGTCCTACACTCCTTACTACGTTTGTGTATGAGCGCAGTGGGTATATTGTTCGAGAATCCCCTTTTTTACGGGAGAGAAAGAAGTGATCAAATAAATTACTACACAAATCCGACAAGACACAAAACAAATCCGAATCGAAGTTAACAGGTTAGGGTTAGCTATTTAGCTATTTATAATACAGAACACGAATATAATACAAAACGATAAACAAAAGTAGGGTTAGAGTTGAAAAAATTCTGCCACGATCACGACACGATGCCCACCCTTGCCTACACAGTCCACTACTACTTTCACAAGAGAGAACACGAAGATATTACTGGCAAGTTCTTTCCCAAGCATTATGCCCAGAGAGAGACTACAGCCACCAAGGCAAAATGCCGTGGCCAGCCACCGTACGTCATTGCCTACTTCGGGCCCGTACGGATAATTCAAGCTGTTCAATAATTAAAAAAAAAAAACCGAGTGGGCTACCCAAAATATCAGCTCAATCCGATATGTGTAAGTGCTCAGATCAAACTTCTCATCTTTAGAAAATCGGAAAAAATGAAAAGATTGGTTTTCCGATTTTCCAAAGATAAAAAGCTTGATCCGAGCACTCACACATATCGGATCAAGCTGATTTTTCGCGTAGCCCACTCGTTTTTTGTTTTTTTAAAAAATTATTAAACTATTCGAATCATCCGTACGGGGCCTGGAATAGACCCTCACAGCGTGCAGTGGCCGGCCACCGCATTTTGGCTTCGGTTGCCGTAGACTTTCTGCTATGGCCATTTTGGCTGCTAGGTTAATGAAAGTTTCTGTTCTAGCCTTGTTTATGTTGGTAGGGACTACTCTAGTAGTAGGGAGTACAAAATTGTAGGCATATTCCTAGGACTTTTATTAGTCAATAGGATCGAAGTCTTAGCTAGGAAGGATTAATATTAACCACTTGTTGGCTAAACCCGATTAGGGTGTAATCATTTCTCTTGTGTAGATTTGGCCAATGTCGTCAAAACCCTTTTACTACCAATTTCTTGCTTCATTGGTTCTTGTCCGAATGGAGATGGTGGTGCGCAGTGCTACGAGATCGTTGGTTATCGAGATAAAATCCGAATCGTCGGATACACGATCTGATAGTTTTCAAGCGACAATGGAGTTGGAAGATCTAGTACAAGGCTGGGTGTTGTCGCCATGAAAGAATTGGAAAAAATTGGAAGAGGTGGAAAGAAAATGGTAAGAGTTTGCGGAGGAATTACAAAGGGAAAATAAATAAATAAAAATTTAGAAATAGTAATTTTGGGTACTACCAAGTTTAAGCGAATAAAGGCTTGAAATGAGTTGGGGACTTCTCGTCCTTTGGTTGCTGACTCCAAAACGAGATCTACCCTGAGCTAAAAAATTTAATTTGCAACTATCGCTAATGATAAAAATAGTATTGTAGAATGACGTTTCGTGAGGAGATATGTGAATGCGACAAGTGGCAACAATTGATTGGCCAACACTGTTATTAAGTTGTTATTAGTCTAAAATATCTAAAAGAATTCTTCGATTTAACAAATCATGTAGTTGGGGTAAAAAATTTCAATAATGAAAAACATCTATACGGATCCTATTGATTGAGGCATGAATTGTGGGGATGAAGGAAACCTAATTTGATTTTTATGGTAATCACAAGTAAATTATTGGGGAAAATTAAAAGTAGTAAATAACAAAGGAAATCACTGCTAGTTCATTTGTATAGCTAAATGATTAATTTATACGTGCGAAACTTTTATATTCTAATAATAACATCAATACTCTGTTCAAAAAAAAAAATAATAATAATAACATCAGTACCTCACAGATCAATATTTTGCCCTAGGGACATAAGTTTAGTATTACAGTATTGAGTCAAATACTATTGACCAAATCACAGCAAAGAATCCTAAAATAATCTATGGCAGATCAAATGGCCGAATGGGAGGAGGACTATAGTTCTGTAAACGAGTCGAGTTTTATAGAATGTTCATGTTTGTTAGTTAAATTTTTAAACGAACTTGAATCGAGCTCGAGCTCGATGAAAATTTAATTCGAGTTCGAACTTATTTACCAGCCTTAATGAATAAAAATAAATAAATAAATACTCTATTTATACTCTCATTCATGCCTAGAACTGAAAATATAGTTTTTATTTCGTAGATCTATAAGTTTATACATACATGAAACTATAAAAACATACTGAAATTTTAAGTTTATAATACTTTTAAAAGATTACAAACGTACAAGTTATAAAAATTGCATTATGTACATGTAAAAATTTATACATATTCAAAGTTTACACATGTACAAGTTATAAAAATCGTATTATATACATGTAGAAGTTTATACTACATACCTTAGATTTGCAGGCTTGATCGAGCCGAATACTGTCAGGTTCGGCTCATTTCTTTAACGAGCCTAAATTGAGACTTAGGTGCAGTTGATTTAGTACACAATTTAAACTCAAATGAAATTTCACGGAGACAAATCTCGAATAATTCACGAATGGCTCGTTTTATTTTCCGTCTAATTAGAAGTCTAGAAGGGCGTGAGCATGACCAGGAGGCCATGAGTACTACTGTAGTCCAACCCAATGGACCATACCACACTCCCCACGACTATCATCATCATCATCCTCTCTCTCTCTCTCTCTCTCTCTTCAGTCTCTCATTCACTCATCTCACCTTCTTTCCCAACACTCCGCACTCCCTGCTCCAACTCTACACCAAGAGAACAAAAAAGAATGGCCTCCCCTCCCATTTCCCTTTCCCATTTTACCCTTCCCCTACTCATATACCACCTCCTCCTCCTCCTCACCCCCATTTCCTCCCTAAACATCACCACCCTCCTCTCCCCCTACCCCGACCTCTCCGACTTCTCCGCCCTCCTCTCCACCACCTCCGTCGCCGCCGACCTCTCCTCCCGCTCCTCCCTCACCATTCTCGCCGTCCCCAATTCCTTCCTCCGCTCCTCCACCCTCCACCTCCCCTCCTCCACCCCCCTCTCCGACGTCCTCCGCTACCACGTCCTCCTCGAATACCTCTCCTTCCCCGACCTCCTCCGCCTCCCCCCCTCCGGCCGCCTCATCACCACCCTCTTCCAGACCACCGGCCGCGCCTCCAACAACCTCGGCTCCGTCAACATCTCCCGCGACCCCGCCACCAACTCCCTCACCGTCCTCTCCCCCTCCCTGTACTCCCCTTCCAACTCCACTGTCCTCTCTCTCATCAAATCCATCCCTTACACCCTCACTATCCTCACCCTCTCCTCCCTCCTCATCCCCTCCGGCTCGGATCTAACCGCCTCCGAGACCCGCCCCTTACTCGGCCTCAACATCACCAAAGCCCTAATCGACGGCCACAACTTCAACGTCGCCGTTTCGATGCTCATCGCCTCGGGCGTCCTGTCCGAGTTGGAGCAAGACGAGGGCGGCGCAGGGATTACCCTGTTCATCCCCACGGACGATGCCTTCTCCGATCTGTCGATCCCGGCGAGCTTCCAGTCCCTCCCGGCGGACAAAAAGACGGTGGTCTTGAAGTTCCACGTGCTCCACTCGTACTACCCGCTTGGCTCGCTCGAGTCGATTGTGAACCCGGTCCAGCCCACGCTGGCGACGGAGGACATGGGGGCCGGCTCATTCACGCTGAACATTTCGAGGGTTAACGGGTCGGTGGCGATAGCCACGGGGATTGTTCAGGCGAGGGTGACCCAGACGGTTTTCGACGAAAACCCGGTGGCTATCTTCGGGATTTCGAAGGTTTTGTTGCCGAAAGAGATTTTTGGGAAGAACCCCAATAACGGCAAGGACGGGAGTGAGTCAGCTCAGCCGCCGGTTGCTGTGGCGTCGTCGCCGGAGTTCAATGGGCCGTCTGTGGATTTGCCGGCTCCGACGGGGTTTCGCGAGGAGATGAAATCGGCTGCGGGTAAGTGTGGGGTGTGGAGGCCATTTCTTGCTTTTTGTTGTATAGGATTGTATCTATTGGTATGAGATTCATTGTGTGTGATCTAATCTATGGGTTTTTCTTTTTTTTAAATTTATTTTACCTCTTGAGCGATTTTTTTTTAATGTATTTTTGCAATTGTTATACGAGTAATTGAATTTGGGGCTGCAAATGTGGCCGATTTTAATCTTCTTTTTATGTCAATTGTCAATTGTGTTGATGTTGATGTTGATAGGATTTGATTGTATCTATTGGGCTGCACCAATTTTGATTTTGGTTCTGCATTTTTTTTTGTTGTAAAAAAAGATGGCCTTTTTTATCATCATTTTCAGCTCCGTTGTGGAACTTTGTCTGTCTGTCTGTCTGTCAGGCAATGAATACAACCCAAATCCAGATAATTATAGTAGCAGATTTTTTCACTTGAATTTGCCAAAGCTCACAATTGAAAGATCCAATTCTGCATTCTGGTTTTAAGCAGCCGAAATCAAGCGTTTTGCCGCAGCAATCAATCGCGACTGTTCAAAAGCGTTTTGAATGGTTCAAATTTTAATAAATTTTTTTTGGAATTCGGAGTATTCAAAACACTTTTGATGGCGGAAATTGGATGCTGTAAATAACTCTTTACGAACAGCTGTAAAGAAGTTAATTCTCTATTTCCATCCCTACCTTTCTGTCTATTTTTTTCCTTTTTCATTCTTGGCCACTGGTAGGAGTTTTTTTGTGTGAGAGAAATGGTACTGTTTCCGGTGCACAGGATTACAGGAATTGTTCAAGTTGTTCCTTGCCGGGTTGTTTTGGTCAAATTGTGCATACACGAAGAAGCTTCTAAATGCACTTGGTAAGTTTCTGAGTACACCAACCATGTGCTTGGTCATGCTTGTACTTCATGGTGCGAAGAGTTGTACTTGAGAAAGGTGTTAGAAATTTGAAATGGGTGCGTGTAGAACCTCCCCGGCTACGATAAGAAAGCAGCATATTCGGTGGATCATAATAGATGAAAGTGGTTTACAGAGCGAAAAATGTACTCTCTCCCCACCTCCCCACCCAGAAATTTTCCAGTGCCGAGCGGGTATATCTCACGTGATGCTTGCTCGGCACTCTCGAGTCGTCCGATGCACTTTTGGGCAGTTCAAATTGAAATATTTTCTCTCTTCTCACCCCTTCTCTTTCTCTCTCCTTTTTCTATTTGCAAATCCAAGCCGTTTAAAATTGAAATAGACGGCCCAAAGAACGGATATTACGTGGTACCAATTTGGCACTGAAAAATTTCTCGCGGTCCCCACCGGAAGTTAACTACTAATAAGTTAAAAAAGCTGATTTCCCCACATATGCTTATCTATGCCGTTAAATACATATGAAACAGCTTGCACAGAGTGTACGGTCAGGATCTAGCATCGCCTTTAAAGGAGTTTTTTTTTCCCTCTCCTGAGAAATTATAAATTCATTACTGCTCCTTAAGGGTCAACATTTAGTCCGAACGCACGCGGCCCGTCCAAAGTCTGTCCGGCCCATTAGACTTTTACCCAATCCGAACATGTAAAATGAGCGGGTCGACCCAGCCTGCAATTTGTAATGATTGGGTTTGGGCCTATGAATTTTTATTCAACCCGTGAGCCCGGCCGGTAGCCCGACCACGGACCTACCCATTAGCCCAAAATTCTACAAAATCCTTTCTTTTTTCCTTTGCCCAAGGAAATTTAAGCCCACCCGGTTGTTGGCCCGCTCGATGGCCCACTTGGTTTTTGGCCCGCTAGCCCGTGGGCCGGGCTTAGGTTTCAATTTATGTAGGTAACCCGGCCCGCAAAAAAGGTAAAAACCCGATCGACCCGGCCCGTGGACGGATTTGGACAGTGACTTGATGGACTGGGCCGGTCCAGACCAACCCGATGATAACCCTTACTACTCCTATTATAGATAGCAAATAAATATTACAGCCAAACCTATTACAATCCATACAAACGGCTCCCTTTAAAGGAGACTTCTATAACTACAATTGAGTCCCAACGGTTAATCCAGTTGGTTTGCGGATTTATTTTCCACACAATTGATCAAAGTTTGATTATCAAAGTCAAGCCGTAAGAAAGTACATAGTTGCTTGTGAAATTCAACAAGTTTCGGGATGAATGGTCTGCGTTTGATTGGACGGGGAGGCAATTAATTAAGATGCATGAAAGATGGTCCAAACATCCTTGACCGTCCGAGAAAAAGAAAGTATTATTATACGTAGAAGTTAGAACCTACCTACAAAAGTGGTTTTAGTGCTGGCACGTCCAATTTTTGCTTTGCATATGAATCTGGGTATCGTCGAATGTCAAGGCAATCTCCAGGAATAAAAGGAGATATAAAAGGTTGGTCCCTGTGGAGTGTGGTAGTCGTTTATTTTATTATATTTTAAATAAAGAAGATTACAATCAAATAATCAAGTGCCGTTGGTTATAGGTTGATTGTGGCTTTAGGGATCCAATTAGTGGGATGTGGGGACCATTTCTACTTGTTAACTAGATAATCCAACAACACTGACTGGGGCACACTTAATCAAAAGATTAGTAGACGACGTTACGGTATAAGTTTTGAACAAGACCCTGTCTGTGAGTTCTGTTATGATTGATTTATCCAATTTTGAAAATCTAAATTGTTTTAGGAAACACACAATAATTACACACACAATGAAAAAGTAATAGTACTAGATTTCAAAAAAGTAAGGGATAAAAGGAAAATTCGATTCATCTTAGACAAATACTAGTTTGGACATTTTAAGGTCTAAAAGCGGACAAACAAATGGGAACTTGGAGCATACAAATGGAAAAAGGCAGAATTAATGGTAACTTGCTGATAATAATAATTGAATTACTAGCATTCAAGGGGAAAAAAAGTCGCAAAAACATCATGATGCAAGAATCCGATTGCCATCCCTCCACCTCCACCTCCACCTCAAGATGCTTGAGGTCGATGTTTCCAACAGCAAAATGACATGAAAGTTAAACAAAAATGCAATGTTAGAGTTTCGAACATGCAAGCAGCAGGTTCCTCCACGAAACAGGACATCATATTTCCTTCTGCCATCTCCATCCCGAATAATTAGAAGCATTTCCTGTGCACGATGGACGGTCCAGATTCATCATACTCTGCCTTTGCAATCCACATCTGCACCCAAATATGAAAACCCATTTGCATCACTGCGAAAATCTGCTACATACCAATGCAGTTTGGAATCTAAATATGCTGCTAGACGGAAAAACTTGGAAATATGCCAGATAGTTTTTGCAACTTAAATTTACCATGTGGCTTCCAGGAAAAAGAAGAGAAACAAAAGTAAACACTTAAACCATACAAGTAATGAATCTGATATATAAAACAAGTAGCAGTGTAGCAGTCTTCACAGGGGGCTTCCTATGGGTAGTTGTAAAGTTTAAAAAGTTGAGTTTAAAATGTAGAAAGTTTGTGGATCAAAAAAAAAAAAAAAAACTGTAGAAAGTGTAATGGAATTGAGATTATAACTTTCTTGACTTCTTGTGTTCCTTAACCATTGTCCAATAGGCATTCCCTAGCGATACCCATATGTTAATGTCAGTTCCCAAATCATCTCCAGGTTCTACTTCCGTTTTACCAAATGCATCCTATATCCTAGGGCACACATGATAGGTATCACGATCACAAATTCACAAGCAGCCATAAGATCAATGTGAATGAAGGAACAAACCTGCTGGAAGGTACTAAGGGATGCAAGGATGGAGCCTCCGATCCAAACACTGTACTTCCTCTCTGGTGGAGCCACCACCTTTATTTTCATGCTGCTCGGGGCCAATGCAGTAATTTCCTTGCTCATTCTATCAGCAATTCCCGGGAACATGGTGGACCCACCACTGAGAACGATGTTTCCATAAAGATCCTTCCTAATATCCACGTCACACTTCATGATGGAATTGTACGTGGTCTCATGGATGCCTGCAGCCTCCATTCCAATCATGGACGGCTGGAAAAGGACTTCTGGGCAGCGGAAACGTTCAGCCCCAATAGTGATCACCTGCCCATCGGGCAACTCATAGCTCTTCTCGACGGAAGAGCTGGTCTTGGATGTTTCCAACTCTTGCTCGTAGTCTAGGGCTATGTAGGCTAGCTTCTCCTTCATGTCCCTCACGATTTCACGCTCGGCTGTTGTGGTGAAAGAGTAACCACGCTCCGTTAGGATTTTCATGAGAGCATCAGTTAGGTCCCGACCGGCTAAGTCAAGACGTAGGATAGCATGTGGAAGGGCATACCCCTCGTAGATGGGGACAGTGTGGCTCACACCATCTCCAGAGTCCAAAACGATACCTGCAGCAGAAACACAGCACCATAACTACACATCTGGCATTAATTGGATTGCAATAGATCAAAGGAATATCAAGGTCAAATCACCTGTGTTAGATGAAGACCTTATATTGAACAATGGACCATTTATAGAATGGCTTATCCACAAAAGGATAGATTGAAAAAGACTCATCAGCTCCAAAACTAATGACTGGCTAAGGAACAACACACAAAAGAATGAAAGATGCCTCCAGAAAACTAGTGACATCGAATAGCAGAAAGAGTTTCTAGCAGCCTATTCAAAAAAAAAATCATTTGGCGGCAAACATTACTAGAGAGGGTCTAATGTGTTTGTGGCTGAATCTCTTGTTTTCAACATATGACTGCTAAATTTATTAGTGGACTATTACAGAGAGCTGGTGCAAGCATTTTACCTAACAATCAATGAACACGAGAGATTCTGAATCAAGTTGCTTCTAATTGGTCCTAATGTTGGAAATGTAGCATGAATATATAGCACATCAATATCCCTTTCAACACTTAGCATTTTTTCAAGTCATGAGATTCCATGATAGCAAATTCATTAAAGCAGTAATCTAGGAACAAAAAGTTCATCAAAATGCGTACCAGTTGTGCGGCCACTGGCATAAAGAGACAGAACAGCCTGGATGGCGACATACATAGCAGGAGCGTTAAAGGTTTCAAACATGATTTGGGTCATTTTTTCACGGTTAGCCTTTGGGTTGAGAGGTGCTTCAGTGAGTAGAACAGGGTGCTCCTCTGGGGCTACGCGGAGTTCATTATAGAAGGTGTGATGCCATATCTTTTCCATGTCGTCCCAATTGCTCACGATTCCGTGCTCAATTGGGTACTTCAGAGTTAAGATACCACGCTTGGATTGAGCCTCATCTCCAACATATGCATCTTTCTGGCCCATACCAACCATCACACCGGTGTGACGTGGCCGACCCACAATGCTAGGAAACACGGCCCTTGGAGCATCATCTCCAGCAAATCCAGCCTACAAATTCATATAGCATTAAAAGAACCAAGAAAGAAACAGATAAACAAGTTGCGAAATTTGCCCACAAAGAATGCCAATTTGGTACCTTAACCATTCCTGTCCCATTATCACAGACGAGTGGCTGAATATCCTCAGCATCTGCCATCTTCAATCAACAACTAAAGGAAAGCAAACACCTTCGAATTAGAAAACTACTCAAGTCCGGAAGAAAGCATAAAATAAGAGAAAATTAAAAGCATAACAGTCACTTCAACATTAACTCCAACAGGCTGTTTAATCCACACATTTAGACTGGACATCTTCTTACTCGCCCTCGCAACTATAGATTAGTTAATGGTCCAAAAAAATTGAAACTGTCATACTTGGTCCCAATTCCATCCATTTGCACCTTTTAGATTGGCTTTCAGAATATTACGAATCGGTACAGGGACAAATAAAGAAGCTAGTTTTCTGAGTTATAACTTACTCTGGATGGCCATAAAAAGCACCAAATTTATTTCTGCAAATCATTCCTCGAGTTATAGAAATTTAAAGACAAATTTACTCAAAAACTAGGTTATCATTTGATTGAATTAGATTCCATTAATCACTCACAAGGCCCCATGAACCACTTATGATTTAACTTAACATGGATTCATGTAGTAGATAGATCCTTGTTACCAAAAGAAGGCCAGATAACTAAAACTGTATATGAAAGTAACTGCAATGAAGTCAAAGAACAAAGCACTGTTGGTGCAAGTGATGTTTCAACATAATCACAGATTATTTTTTATTCCAGTAGTCTCTAGATTTTCATTTCACAAAACTTGCATCTAATAAAATTACGTGAACACAAACAACACTGGACTCAATGCTATTATGCATATTTACATGGATTCATGGAACACAAAACAGTCCCTCCCAGGTATCCGCCCATTACCTCTTGCTTTGATTTTAACAGTGATTAATATCTTTGTAGCATTAATTCAGAACAATTGTGCAGGCCACAATGGTCGAGCACTTCAAACTCGGTCTCATGTCAAAAGTCAAATGACCAAGAACTACATCTTCCCACTGAAGCATGGATACAGATAGGAGTATTACATAGGAATAAAAAACCAGGTTATGGTATAGCAGTACAACTAGGAAGCTGGAAACGCTTGGAAAAATGTCGCTTTTATAGCTTTTAGAATCGTATGACATGTCAAGTTCAAGAATGGTGAGCAACTAATTTATGAATAGTGAGTATATGAAGTGTTGATACACACATATATGACATGAAAATTGAAAAGGATTCATCAATTTGACAATTTTTGCAAATGTAGGCTATTAGATCTCAATACTCTCTTCTTTCGTTTTTCCGATAAGATGTAAGCAATGTAATAGGAAAACTATCTAAACTAAACTTGTTATGAGAAGTACAAATGGTGGTAGGCCTGACCCGGGCCAGGGGTGGTCTCCAACAAATTAAACTATCTCAAGTTTGTAGGTATATTTGAAAGTACTATTTTGCTTAAGGTTTGAGAAGTGCAAATTCATTTGTCTATGCGGCTGAAATGTTATGACTTTGCAGCAAAATTAGTGAATGACACCACTGATCAAAATTCCTAGAGTCACCACTGCCAAAACATCAAATTTTGGAGAAATTGACTGAAATTTCCCAAATAGAATTCAATTTGAGGATCCAAGTACTGTTGGTGTCCATTACAGATATGACTCCATTGTAGAAGTATCTGTGAATCCTAGAATTTTCCAGCCACAAGATCCATCATGACACAGTATATCATTACTCATGGATCCATGTCATCGGTATGAGAACATAGCTAAATAACTAACAAAAAAAAAAAAAAATTACTTGTAACACAATATTCACCAATTCTGGAAATCACCACGATTAATTTCTTTCTTCTAACTTTGAAAGTATCAATAGATACTATCTCGGAACATGCATCCAAAACCAAATAGTGAATATCATTTTTCTACAATATGATTCGAAAAAATGGAATGGAGTTCATTTTTTAAGAATATCATTTGAAAAAATGAAATGAAATGGAGTTTTTTTTTTTTTTTTTGAATTAACAGCAAATAACTGAACGTGTAGGGATTAATAGTCCAGACTCTAGATTAATCCATCAACACATAAACAACCGCGCTATTCGGCTCAAAATCAATCAACGTCCTTGTACACTAACGACATAAGTAGAACCATTCGCATCTCTGTTACTTTAAACACACAAACAAATGAACACAAAGAGATCAGATCTCTCCAAATCCCGCCTCCTACAGCTATGAAAGCTATAAAATCCACATCGTACTACAAGAAAACCAAACACAAATTCACGCGATCTCATTTCGAAAACAAAAAAAGCAAATCTAGATCAGCGATGATTTATGCCTAGCATTAGAGAATGAAGAATTACACTCACGTTAGAAACGGCTGAAAAATGGATGGAGAGAGAGAGAGAGAGAGAGACCTGGAGGTGGTTTCCTGTAGCTGCTGCCCCCCCGCCTAGTGTGTGTGTTGAGTTTCAATTTCAAAATTGATGATATGGGGAAATGAAACCAACGCCCAAATGAAGATGAAATCCGGTTTAAAATAAAACCCTTTGACTCCGAATTTCTCGTCTACGATTCTGGCCGGCCTCTGAATTTCCCGTCATCGACTCACTGGATTTCCTCCTGCCCACGTGTCACTCTTTTAGGAGTAGAAAACGGGCGCAAAGCCCACTGGCCTTTATGGGTTAAAAAAGCCCATAAGACTCCAAACCTAGCTTTCTATGAATATCCACAAGCCCATTTAGAGAAGGCCTCAGGTTTTTGGTATAACAGGCCCATTGAGTTCGGAATGGGTAAAAAACCCCTTTGTGGCCCAGGCTATGTTGCATCATTCATCGTGACCTGTGACCATATCCATTTTGGTACTTGTGCGGTGATGTGGGGTGATATGTTCCCCACTTGGAGCGGGAATGAAGGGAAAAATAAATCCCCCTTGGGAATCGGGGGCGGGGATGGGGATAGTTCTTTCCGGCCCTGATCCATCCCCATTGCCAAACCCTTTGTGACCATATCGATTTTGGTACTTGTGCAGTGATGTGGGGTGATATGTTCCCCGCTTGGAACGAGAATGGAGGGAAAAAATAAATCCCCCTTGGGGATCGAAGGCGGAGATAGTACTATCCGGCCCTAATCCATCCCCATTGCCAACCCTATGTGACCATATCGATTTTGGTAATTGTTCAAGTAATGTGGGAGATATGTTTATTTTGGGACTCGGAGGGGCTGTTGTGCTCAATACTACAGCATTTCATGCCTACCAATATCCACAATCTTTAGGGCTTTAAATTCATGTTTGGCCAATTACGGAACAAGGAGCTATGCACATTTGGAACAAGCAGTTGTGCACATTTGGCCAATTAGAGCAACTTTACCAGCAAAGCTAAATTAGTTTTATAGCCATTTTAACTCATCAAAAGAGGAAAAGTAGCCTTATACTAGATTAGATAAACAAAGAGCTAAAATAAATTTGTGAACAGTGCTTTGGCACTTTTACCTAGCAACTGTTCATCAGGTGTGTAATATATAACATTATTTTCTTTCTCCTCTCTCCGTCCCTCTCTCTTCCTGTTTCTTCTTTTTTTTTTAAAACTGTACTTTGTTGCATTGTTTGAGAAAGAAAGAAGTATATTTTAATAGAGGATATGTTAAATAGATAGTGTTGAAAGAAATGTGAGTAGATAAAATAAAAAATGTGCACTGTTCACAAGTTTTTTACCTAATTACTGATAAACTTGCTCTTACAGATCAACCATTATCATTTGATAATAGATTACGGAACAAATAGCTATCCATATTTGCAACAAACAAAAAATAGGCTTCTCTCCATATTCATTGCAAATCACATAAACCTTGGCCAAATACGTCTATCCGCTCAAAGTATGTTCAACAACCATCCACAAATTCACTTAAAATCCGCAAAAAAGATAAATCCCGTAGATACCCAAAAAAAATTGTACGAGTTCAATGTTAACAAAATAAACTACCCCATACATTACATATAAGCTGAATCAGATGGTTGTGAATTGCGTAACAAATCAAGAAAACTATCATTAGCAAAGAATGGCTCGGTCTCGCTTCATTCATAAAAGTGTGCCCCACTTTCTCAAATGCTATTCCCCAGAAAAAGTCAGAAAATGCATTAGAGTGAGAAAAGTTAGTTAACTTTGTTCTGAAAAATTATGTACATCAAACACTTGAGAAAACTGTGGAGTATAAGATGCTTGGGAGGATGACGGCGCCATTTGTGGGAAATAGGGTATCTCATCCTAATACATAAAACATTGTTACAAGCAAATGCACTAAAAAATATCATCAAGCGTGAAGTTATATACTTTAGACACAATAACAAACTCTTACCTGTGGCTAATCTTTAGATGGAATAGATACACTTGCAGGGTCCTGTAATTTTTCAATACCATACGGTTGTAAAACTTATAGTATAAGTATTGCACAAACCAAAAGTTATAGACAACTTGTTATCAATACTCCAAGTAAGAGAAATACCTGACTAAGGCGAGATCGTGAGACAACTTTTTTTCTCTTTGCTATTCTCTCCCACCAAGGTTTTAGTCTAGCCCTACCCTTCACTGCATTGGCTTTTTTCTTAAAGCCCTTTACTTGTTTTATATTAGGATTAACCACATCTAATTCCACATCCATGTGACCTTCACTACTTGAATCACCAAAAGCAATGATCATATTATCCACTTTTGTGCACAAATCTCCGATAGTTTCATCCACCAATTTGTATGCCGCATCATATTCGGATGATTGGGCTGCTAAATTCACCATTCTAGGACAAAGATTTCTAAAACGCCCAGCTATCACCAACTTAGGATCATCCTTATCCTCTATGACCTTGTGTTCCTTTGATGGACAACCCTTTGCATCTAGCCTCCACAGGCCCAAAACATATTTTTCAGGGACTTCCTTAACATTCATTCGTTGAAGCATTCTTATTGCATGCATAAAATTCCGAAACTTTCAAAATTTCGACAGTCACAACAAATTTCTTGACAAGTTTTACAGTCGCATTTTGCATAATGTGAAAAATACACAATCCATGACTAACCTCGGGCATAACTTCAGAAATTGCATTAGCCATTGCTTGATCTTGGTCTATGAAAATGGTGAGAGGCTTCTTTCCCGACATTGCTTTTAAAAAAGTTTGAAATAACCACTCAAATGAGGCCGTGGTTTCATCATACAACAATGCAGCACCAAAAACTACCGTCATGCGATAATGGTTAAAGCCCATAAACACATCTAATGGCCGATACTCTTTGTTTGTTCGAAATATTGTGTCAAATGATAATGCATCACCAAAAATTCCATAATTTGTTATCATCTGATGGTCAGCCCAAAAAACATTAGTTATCATCTCATCAACATCTAGTTGAATTTCATGGTAAAAATACGGATTGTCAATAGCTTCTTGTTGAAAATATCTCAACAAAGCTCCTGTTTCACCATATTGTAGGTCCCTATGTCTTTTACCATGCAAGTCGGTCTTGTGGTCCTCAATTGTGAACCCTACAAATTCGGGCCATCCTACTTGAGCACTAAGAAAATCATGTGATAACTTGAGTGATAACCAAGCAGCATTAGCTCTTCAATATTCAAAGCCTGACTTTCACACAAATTCCTTTGTGTTGACATCAAATAAGTAGTTTCAGGAAGATGCAATAGGTGATTGTGGACATCATCAAACTTTTTCACCTCCCATTTCATCGAATCCCGATTAAACGATATATACAAATTTGCAGTACACTTTGTTCTCGTCTCTTGTCTAGGTTGTAGGACTATAGAACGCCGCTTATCCTTTTCCTTTTCTCCTTCCTTACGACAAACAAACTTTCTATTAGTCATGAGACCATCTTTTTTGCTTTTCGTATGGTAATCTCGTCTAATACCGAATCCCCTAATCCCTCCTATTCGTTATAGAATTGAAAAGCAACGTCCTCCGACTCAAACTTCATTCCAATACCTGGTGTGCGCTCATTTAACAACTCCCCATTATCTTCTATATACCCCTCAAGCCCATCATCCTCCATTCTACAATAAAGAGTTGAAAAAAATCTAAAACAGGTCACAGTGGGAACAACGAAAAAAGAACATATGAAAGTAATTCATAAACAATGACAAAAAGCTTTGACCAAATTAAGCCTTTGACAAAAAGCTTTCATTAAGTGCTTTGATTAATCTGGTGCAATGATTAAATAAATACAACAATCTACCATTTTCATTCTACACGACAAAAAGCTTATATATGGACAAAGCAAATTAGATTTTGGAATTTGGACCCACCGACTTCTTGTTAACAGAGCATACCCGGTGCAATGGAGCAAATCTTGTGATTAAAGAAAGCAATACCAATGGAGGAGGTGATCACAGCAACAGCGCACCGTTCTTGTGGAGCGTGGCGAGGAACAAACACCAAAGCCAGGGTTTAGTGTAATCGCTTTTTACTTGATAGATATGTTTTCCCCCTCTTTTTTCCCGCCTTTTCTAGACCACCTTTTGTGTTGGACTTATTACTAGCCAAACAAGGAATAAGAAGTTAGGAATTAAAAAAATTATAGACACATGAAACGCTGTAGTATTGAGCACAATAGCTTGCTGTTACCCCTCCCATTGAGTCCTGTTTATTGGGTTATAATCTGAGGAGGGAAAGGAAGAGTAATAATCCCATTATGATTTTTTGGAGCCCTGCTATTCGTGAATCGTAAAGAAAATTTGTAGGAAATCAAGTAAGGAAAAATGCGTTTGAGTTCATTTCGGGTTTCATTCCTTGCCTTTAGATTAGAGGTGCAGTAGTTGCGGTTTTTTCACCCTCTTCGACTTGCAACTTGAACACTTTCTTTAAGCGGTACTGCCACTAAGACTTCAATCTTTTGACAATGACATACTAGACATGATAGTACGAGAAGTCAAACTTGTATGCCTCTCCCTCTTGCTTGCTTGTTTGTTAATGTTGTAGGGAAAGGCAGAGACCATTCCTATCAGTAAGATCGATTCCTTTGTGTGACCATAAACCAATTACTGGATCTGATTGACTATTAAAAGATCTCAAAAATCTAGAAAAATATCAATAAATTTTTGAATATTATTTTATGAGGCTCTATAAAAAATCAGCTTTAACGGACATCGGTAAACATTACTTTTGGATTCATTTGGGCGAATTGAGCAATTTCGCTCCTACGAATCCAAAAGCAATATTCACCAATATCCGTTGAATTAAGTTGATTTTTTACAGGGTTTCGTATAATAATATTCAAAAATTTATGGATATTTTTCTAGATTTTTGTGAGACCCGAAATGGGCCCAAACGCATTTTTCCTTGTGTGGTTCCCTACAAATCTTCTTTGCGATTAGAATTTCTGTTTTTTTTTTAATATAATATTAAAGTTCTTTCACACGTAATATGTACAGAAATTTTCTCGCATCGATTTTAAAAAGTAGTAGACGACTAGACGTGTTTAAATTGGGGCAATTTTATTTTGGTAAATTTTGAGCAGAAATAATTTATTTATTTATTCAACGAATTATACAACCTGTAAAACGGATGGAGCAATACTTAATATAAATACTAGAAATAACTGTAATAAATAATAACAGTACCCCATGTGTAGGCAGAGCCACATAAGGGGTATGTGTCACCTCGGCCCACTTTTGAACACAATTTTTTTTTTTTAATAAACTAACGTGATTCGATTAAGTATTTACTAGTATACGAACGACACAATATTCTGCGCAAAGAATCTATGTAATAATTGCAATTTAGAAAATGATCGTTTGCATAAGAAAAATAGCATTTCAACAGCTCTCATTTACCATAAAAGATTTGGACCCAAGCCTTTATTCATTTTCACAGCAAATAAAGCTATCCCACGACAAAAGCTAATTATAACTTTACACTTAGCTTTCTTTTTCTCATTTTCCGCACGACATGCAACAACTAAGCTTTCTTTTTCTCATTTTTCCGCTCGACATGCAACAACACGAGCAAATCCATCGACCGGAATCGCTCCGACATTCAAATCCTGATCATCTCCGGCACTGCCATTATATGGTTGTCCAGGAGAAAGGGAACTGAAATTGAGGGTGATGAGATGATTGTTAGAGAAGAGATCGACATTATCATTATGGGTACATGGATGGGAAAGCAAAATCATGAAGGCATGCATGAGCAGGAGCTGCAATCATGTAACATGAGAGTGCGTGTTGCACTTTTCGCATATACTCCATCATTCATCGCCCACATATCAGGACTTGAGTACCTCTTGTGCTTTCAAAATTCGGTTTAGGTTTTGATGGAGAGATATTTTTAAGAATAATAAGTAGAGAGAGACAGAAAACAATTATTGACATGGAGACTGTGCTCAAGAATTTTGAGACCCAAAAACGAACAAGGTCTAAACTTTTAAAATGGAGATCCCACTTTGTTTCTTGTACAAAACAAGTTAATTGATTGGCCGTCGGAAATAAAGAACACAATTACCAATTACATTTGTGCTAAAAAAAAAAAAATCTAATAATCGTAGTACTTGTCGTCAATGTTTTTGAGACAAATATGATTAATAGTGTGATCACATGTCATTGACGGATTTTACAAAATAAACAGTTCAAATTAATGGAGTCCACTAAAAAACACATTGAACAGGGATTGTGGAACAATGTTAACTACCCAAATCCATTATGGACTACGTACAGTTGATTGATATGTTAAGTCAAACTTAGGTAAGGCATGTAATCAGCAATCAAATTTGGTAGTATAAAATAGTCATTAGATTAGTGAATAGTTTAATTGCTTGGATTTTACCATCTGTACACCTGAATGCAATAATTGCAAGTGAATTCACTTTGGGCCTCTAGAACCAATTCTTCTCTACCCGTGTGCACGGACTCAATAGGTTTTGTTTTACTATGCTTATTTCTCCATCTACATTTCTCTATCTAAATCAAACAGAGCCACTTTGTTTGTGTTTTCTTTTTCTTGACCTATCAGTATCACCCCAACTACTCCTGTAATTTCACATCATGTATAACTTAAATACAGTCAGGTGCCATACATTTGTAAGCTAAATTTCGCTAAGATTTTTGGGCTTTTTCTTGTTGTCTTTATTCAAAAAAAATTGCGTTGTTAGTCTTGCGCCTAACTTTTGTGAATTATTGATTCATATCTTGTTATGACAAATCAGAAAAGTAAAAAATTATGATTTTTAACCAAATATTTTTTAAAATATCCAAAATAAAGCTACAAAAGCCGGTGTTATGGTTATTTGTCATCTATTTCGACAATGCCATGTATTATGCAAAACAACTAGTTTTAGTCAATTTGCGTGTGCGTGTGGGCGCACAAGCTTGAGTATGAAAGCGTCTTAGAAACACTTCTCAAATTATTAAAATTTGCAAGAACGAGGATTGAAAGTGTAAGCGTAATGCAAGAATTAAGACCGAAGCTTAGCAAAAAAGAGAATTAAGACCGAGAGCGCGCCCATTGTAGTTTGAAGGATTATACCACTAAGATATTGCCTATAGATCGAAACTAGTTTTCAAGCTCTTTTTCATACTTTAAAAGTTGCTTCTCAGCTTCTGGAATACCTTTCTCCAACGCCACCGTCAGAGCGCCAATACCCATATGGTTAAACGGCACTCATTTGGCAATATCAGTATCTCAATATAACTGGTCTTGAATTGAAGTCACCTTAAGTGTTGAATTATTTTTAACAAAGTTATCATCAGTCAAACTTTAGTCCTAGCCGGACCGAACTCCCAACAGTAGCATGCATGGCATGATACGAACACAGACAAAAGTATATTGATCCGAATACAAACCACTAATATATGTCTAAAACCGTCTGATATTGTATATGGATATTCGGCCCGGCCATCTTTATCGTGTTCATATTTGAGCATCGAACCTGTGTTCATACCATTGTAGACAGCATATATAGAGGTAATTAAGAAGCTTATATTTTTCTCAAAACAAAATAACAGATTGAATTGGGTCACAAGTCTTGCATCGATCTGCACGTGAGACCCAACCGAATCGCTCCAATGTCACCTACTTACTCCGGATTGAGTTTTATAAGGTTACAGTCTTTGGTGACACCAATGGATTAATTAGAAGGGATCGAGAGGATCTAATTAAGCACAGGCCTTTAATTTATTAAAATTAATAACATGATCTCTCATTGTCAATGATTCAGAGGTAATTAAACCTAACCAAATCTCTAACCCCTCCCTCGATCATTCATCCCCCCCAATATTCAACGCGGGAATCCTATGCACAGAACAGTATGATTGTTGCGTGCTCCGTACTCCACAAACACAAATAGTAATGCTACTGTTACTGGAGTAGTATGAGATATGATTTTCGTAATTACTCTCGATCGCTCGATATATATGTGTCCCATATATGTGCATGAATTGGGACCCATATATGCATGTGAATGTAAAAGAAAGCAGCAGATGATAATCCAATGCTGGACTCGGCAGCCGTCTGATGCGTATATATCATGTGGATGAGAGATTCTTTAGACATTTATAAGTGTTGTGGGACACTGCCACTAACCACGTGCATAGATGCATCAAAGTTCGTAGAAATCAGGAAAAAGCTACTCCTATCTTACTCACCAAATAGAAAAAGAGAACTTAGCCTCCAGGTTAGTCCAATAAGCCGGTTTGCTCCTCACACAAATGATTAATGTTGGGTGTTTGGGATGAGATCGCAAAAAAAATATTGTCTGTGGATTCCATAATTTCGGTGTACGTAGATGGCCTGCCTTGAACAGAGCAGAAAAGAAAATTAGTTAGAATAGGTGTAAACTGATCCGAACACGCTCATGACCGAAAAATAAAACAGAGAACTTGTGTGGGTACAGAAAGAGAGAGAGTGTGTCTAGACTCTAGAGAGAGAGAGAGAGAGGCCGTTATGTGGGTTTTATGTGCATTGGATCCTTCGCCAAAGTGGGTATGATCATGAAGAAAAAAACCCACCTTCTCTCTCTCTCATCCAAACCAAAGTCTTGGAAAAGCTAGAATCGAAAGAATTCACTTTTAAAAAATCCAAGAGAGGGAGAGTTGGTGATTATGCTCTTTGACAAAACCAATTCTTTATAATCATCACGCATCCGGCCTCCTAAATTTCCTCTCCTTCAAATCTAAGAGTCTCCAACTTTTACACTTCTTGTCCATGTTTTCTCTCGCACCCTTCCAACTTCACATACAAGGATTTCAGTTCTTTTTCCTTCATGGGTACCTTTAAGAATCAACAGAATCCCATCGAAGTCATGAATTCTCCGTCGATTCCGACGTCGACGGAGATTCAAGAAAAAGATGAGCAACGAGAGCAAGAGGTAGGAAAACACGAGATCTTAGTTTCCTCACTAAGGATCAAGACACCGTCTAGAGGAGAAATAAAGAAGGATCTTGAGGACGAAGACGAGGACGGGTTCAGGACTCCAACTTGTTTGGAGCAGAGAATTCCGTTGATTCCCCCAAGCCCGCCGGCGCCGCCAAGGAAACCAAAGTCAACTCCGTCGAGGAAGCGAAAATGGGCTTGTGGAGGAGGGATCATACTCGACTCGTCGAGCGAGGTTGAAGCTTTGTTTCCTTCTTCTCTTGTGGCGGATCTTGGTGGTAAGGTCAAGAAAGTTAGAAAAGTAAATTAGGGAGCGCTAATTATGCTATGTGCAAGCTCAAATTATGCGGATTAATTAATTAAGTGGGTACTGTTTCCACACAAAATCGTTTTTTTTTTTCTCTAAATATGGTACAAATATGTTGTTATAATTAATGTCCATTTTGTTTAGTTTGTTTTTCTTTTCTCGTGGTTGGGATTCATGTTATTTTGGTGGTGCTTTGGCTCAAGCCCCAGATCTAGCTAATTCTGTAAGCTACTAAGCTAATTAATGTGCAAAAGAATATCATTCAAAAATTTCTCCAAAGATTATTTTTTGTACTTTTTGAGCAATCAAATGGTCTAAGTGTTCAGGTTAAATGCAAAAAAGAATAGTATTTTACGTGTAATATGGTAATTGCCTCCAAGCCTAACTGTCTTTAACAAAAAGACAATTATTTTATAACCCAAATAAGATGTTTAATTTCTACGCAAAGACATTTTTTGCGAAATACGGAGTAATCAAAAACCAGTTTAAAAATTTTGTCCAAAGTCACTCTTTCTTTTTCTCAATGGAGTGGTGGTATACATGCAGACCATGTATTTCGTTCCTAATGTTTAACTGTAAATTTGCCCTAGCGGACGAAAAATATCCTTTAAATAAATTAGGATCCCTTATAATTAGGATCCTCTAAGAAATAGTACTATCAATTTGCCCTAGCGGTTCGGGCGGATGCCCAGACTTTGGGAATACTCCTCAAAGTTTGGGGTTCGATTTCCCACCGAGTGATTAAAGCTAGTGGGGGACGGTGATTGGTGTGACCCCGCTAGCTCTTCCGGAGGTTTGGATTGCACAGTCGGACCCATATAGTAACTTGGCTGTAGCCTGTAGGGTTGTGCCTCTGTTGCCCAAAAATAAAAGTACAGAGTAAACGGGAACCATGCATGGTTCGATGTCTGTTGTTCTTTACCTGGTAGCTAAAGAGAAGGTGTCATGGGGATGAGGAGTGACCTTATGGAAGGCAGGTCGATCTAGTGACAGGAGTGAAATCGATCACCCCATTTTCAGAGGGAGTTAGTTCTTGTTTGGTACTCCTTTGTTTTGTTTTGTTTTTTTTTTGATTGGCTACTCCTTTGGTTGTGTTTGGTTGAGAGTTTAGTTTAATTTAGTTTAGTTTTAGTAGTGGATGGAGAGAGAAATAGAGTAATAATTGAAGATAGGGGTAATGATTGGAGAAAGATAGAGAGAGATGAGAAAGTAATAATTAAAAAAATAATGTAATAATTGAAGAAAGAAATATGGTAATAATTAAAAATAAAACTAAAACTAAACTTTTAACCGAACAAAGCCGTTTTTTTAGTATTGCACACGTAAAGGACTTGCACCTGACCTGAGTGAAATTTGGAGATAAAAAGTCTTTCGTTTCTCTGACAATAAAGTAAGACAAAGCTTTATGAGCTTAGTATCCTAGCTAAGCTGGAACAAGTTGATAATAGGATCGATCGTCATTTTTTAAGTTCCCATGCGACCATTCCCCCGTGTGGGCAAGCGACAATAGGAAGGAGCGGGACGTGTTTTTTTCTCGCTTTTGGCATAGTGGGCCACAATGAGAGACTCACACGACGTGCGTGCTACATTTAGCCCTGAATTGATATCGTGCAGACAAAGATAGTGTCTTTGTTTGGAGGACAAATTAAAAATGGAACTACCCTTCTTTCATACTTGTCTGAAAGAGAGATCCATTTGAACATGCACCGACCCCTCTCTCTCTCTCTCTCTCTCTCTCTCTCTCTCTCTCTCATAAGTCATACCCACATAAGGTGTTGCAAATTGTTTGCATTGACTTGCAATATTGCTGCATGGTCCTGGTTCATCATCGGAAAATGTTTGAATTGAGTTTCCCAAGAGATCTATGCAAACATCCTTCATTATTGTCACCACCAGGGTTATGAAACCCATGGGGTATATTCTCTTTGGGGGCCGCAAATTAATCAGGTGCATGTCCCTAACTTCTATGTACTCCTAGCTAGTAGTTTTTATGATTCACAAAAAGAGAAATCATTAACAAAGATATTAAGAAATACCTTATAAGCAAAAGGTAGATTTGCTTTCGGCCGCTGTAGACGCAGGGTTGTCCCAGTGATTTGGGCGGATGTCCAAATTTTGAGAGTACTCTTCAAGATCTGAGTTTCGATTTTCTATCAGGTGAGTATCCTCAAATGGGAGGGGGGCGTGACTGGTGTAGCCACGCTAATTTCCTCGGAGGTTTAGATTGCACAGTCGAATCCATTTATTGGCCTGACTGTATGGTTGTTCCTCCGTTAAAAAAAAAGAAGAGATTTGCTTTCCGCTGCATGCATTGTTGGCTGTGTCTTACATGCAGCTAGCTATGATGCGTATTCTTAACTTCTCATGATCATCTCTCTTAAACCTTTAACCACATTGTTAGACTTTGTTTGTCCTACGTCATTTATCTAAGTCACTCAAGCTTGGTTAATATATTTTAGAGGTTACTCCATCTATTGTTAATTAATTTTAGATTAGAACCTTCCAATAAATTTAACAATGATCTTAAATATATATAATAAAAAAAAAAAACTGGCTTTACTGCAGTCCTCCAAGGGGGACAGCACCCTTAGGTTGGCACTAATTTTTGGGCTCTTCTAGATTATGCAAAGATGATCGGAATCGTTTACTTTTTAGGTAGCTAGTGTCAAGACAAAAAAATTTCAAAAAATTGTGTCGATCGGATATCGGGAGTTGAGATATTGGTGTCCATTTATCTTGAAAAATATCACTTCGACACACTGATCATTCGAACTGCACTAAAGCCAAGTCCATTTTAAAATTATAGTGCTTAAAGCCAAAGCGTAAAAGTATTTGCCTTTTCCGAATTTCCCACCAGAAGATTACACACATTAAATATATATTTGTTTTAAAAAAAATCAACAAATCATCGGTTTTATTAGTTTGTTAATAAATATATTTGCATTAAGTTTTCTCAATTCTCAATTTTATTTTTTGATCGGCAAATAGTTAATTAATAAAATCAACAGGGAAAAAGACAAACACCCGCTAGAAGATAATGATTCATGCAGCAAGGAGAAAGTCCAAGAAACCCCAAAAAGAACCATCCAAGAAAAAGTTGAATGGAAGAGCCAAAACCAAATCTAAGAACAACGACCTAAATTCGACAACCTATAACCAAAATAACAGTAGTTGATGCCATATGGATGCATCCTCCACCATAGATGATCCTAAAAAAAAAGGGGCGTTTTACGTCACCACGTCTCTTCTAAGTAATGAAATACTTAAACCTTATAAAAGTATCTAAAATCCTAAACCTTGAAATTTCCTAAATCCTAGGGTACGTACCCTATAAAAGTGTTTAAATCGCTAAAACCCTATAATAGGAAAATGCACCATAAAACGCCTAAAACCTAGGATACCCGCATCGAATTACTTTTGGCCGCATTGAATTGCACTTGGCCCCAAAGAATTACTCTTGGCCGCAAAAAATTACACTTAGTTGCATCGAATTGCTCTTGCCCACATCAAATTACTTTTGGCCGCATCAAATTGTACTTGGCCGCATCGAATTACTTTTGGCCGCATCGAATTGCACTTGACCGCTACGAATTACTCTTGGCCGCATCGAATTGTTTTTGGCTGCGTTGAATTGCACTTAGCCGAATCGAATTACTTTATGGTCTCGCAATTCGATGCAGCTAACTGCAATTCGATGCAATCATATCTAATTTTTTTAAGGCTAGATGCACAAGGTTCGATCAAGACACAATATTGCAGGATAGGATATCCTAAAATTCTAGGGTGACACTTTCATTAATGGTAAATACTCATATTTTTGTAAAAGTGCACCTAGTGATAATTAAGTATTCAATCTCTCCTTAATGAAAATTAAGTTTCATTTTTTTTTGTACTTAAAAGGTAAAAATCTCCGAAAGAAGGACCACTCCCTGCAATCCACTCCATTGCTTTCGACTTATTCCAGCAGCGAAAACCAAAGAAGCAGACCACAAGAAACAGAACATGACAGTAGCCGAGCAAAACCGCAATAGAACCGACAAAATATAATCACAACATTGGGGCCTACCCTCAAACAACCACAATAATGCTCTAACGCTCCGTTCCGGAAACTTTATTAAAAAATAAATATTTATTTTGTCACTTCTCATTCAAAAATAAGAAGGGTCATTCCACAAAATTCAAACAAAAAGTTCCTTTCACATTTTCAAACTAAAAAATAATGTAAATGAAAAAAAAATTTCAAAATTTTTTTGCACCATATTAAAGATCTCAATGAGATCTATTAAACGAGATCCATAGTGGTAGGAAAATTATTTGCGTAAACACATGATTTTTGAGCTTGGAGTTGCCTTATACAAAAAATAAGATTGTTGCTATGATAATGGGTGCCGGCGGAGGAAAATCGTACTGGCGGCCGTGCCGGGCCGTCTCCGGCCATCGGACGATCGATCCGAGCCGTCTAAAAATTCGAGAAAAAAAAACTGAGGGGGCTCTCACGGGAATCAACGGCATCCGAGGTGTGTAGGATACTTGATCCGAGCACCTCTTTTCCGTGTATATATGATCAAGCAACCTACACGGAAAAGGGGTGCTCGGATCAAGCACCCTACACACCTCAGATTGCCGTTGATTCTCGGGTTTGCCCCCTCGTTTTTTTTTATAGAATTTTTGGACGGCTCGGATTGGCCGTCCAGTGGCCGAAGACTGCCCGACGTGGCCGCTAGTACGATTTTCCTCCCCGGCCGGTTGGTACCTATACAAATTCTTCCAAAATAAGCACCAACCTTCTTTTTTTCCGAAATAAGCCTTCTTATTAGACAAAAACTAAGTTCTTATTTGGTTTCCGGAACGGAGCCTAAGACTCAAAAAAAAAAAACCCCACTCCAAGCAATCCAAGTTCAAATAGAGCAACTCCAAACATGATCATATCAAGATTAGGAGCTACTACTTAATTATCTATGGATAAAAGCTATTAGACTCCCTTCTTGTGCACAAGTCTAGAGTTGGTTTTGGGTAATATTCTTGGTGGGTTAGGTTTACAGGAGGTTTTGGGCTTCTACTTTTCATTCTGGGCATTTGTAGGTCTTTGTATTTGTTTGATTTGTAACATCGTATCTAAACTTTGAAGGCCTTTAGGTGTTTGGGCGTCATGCCTTCTGGTTGTAAGGCTTTGCCCTTTTATCCAACTTTGGTTGGATTTCCATCCATCCCCTTTTCCCGATCTTGATATGGCCTTGTCAAGTTCCCTAATAAATTGTTGTTTTTGCTGATGGAAAAAAAGAGAGGCCTTTTATCTGTTTAACTGATACCGAAATCTCAAAAGCATTTGAAAATTGTATAAATTGCGTATAGGAAAGTTGCATTTCCATTACAAAAAGTGTTATTAAAAAGGGAAAAGATGATCGGATCCAATAATTTTACACAATTGATATCAAATCTAAGAAGAACTTATAAACCTTTCAAGAAATAAATAAAAAACAAAGAAGTTTTTCACTAAGTTTTACTAAAGAAACCTCTTGGGATAAACTTATGCTTGACCGATTCCTAGATCTAAAATAATGGGTTGTCCCAAGCGTAGAGCTGAGATCGATGTAGCAAAATACCCGGTAAGACTAGAATCAAATCCACTACGGACAGTGAAGTGTGTGCTGTGGAACCTCGAGTTGTTACTAATTAAAATGAGCTCTTAGGTAGCCACCCCTTAACGGTTGATTGAGATTAACTAAAACTTAGAAATTGTTTGATTTTTCTAATAATTAAAAAGGAGGTACAGTCGTAAGGTTCATAGCATTCATAGCCAGTCCGGATTAACCTATTCCATTCAGTGTTTTTAAAAACATTAAACTTTAGTTTGAAAAAGATACCCCGCAAGATGCGAGATCCTATGGTCGCCATATACCCATGCGCAGCAGAGAATGAGTTTTGGACCCCCATTCCCCCATTTACATGGACTCCGACAATGCCTGGGTTCGTCCGCGGAAAGTATTTTTCCAATCAAAAATTGTTTTTCTATTGTTTGAAAATATGAGCAATGTTCGGACTGGCCACGGTATACTAATCACCCCGCAACCCTACCTAAATTACTACTCATTCATCATTAAGCAATAAACAAAAAAAATTCTAGATTAAAATATGCTTCTATTATGCGAGATGAAAAATAAACAAGAAATATTAACTAATCAAATACCAGCGAATAACTTTTATTAAAAACAGAAATTTAAACTGGTTACCGAAGTGGGAGTAATTGAACAAGACTTGAAATAACTTGATGGAAAGAAAACACGGAAGAAAACAGTACAGAACAAAAGTCTCGGCAGCCCCGTCCAGTTCCCTTTCGTCCGTGGAAGCGATGCGCCGGCAGCCCCCGTTCTTCTATATTTTCCGTAAAAAAAGTATCCCCCAAAACAACCCTTTCTGGGCCCCCATCTTCCATGTGCCAACCCATAGGTTTATTGGCTGGCCCATTATAGAAAATATGCAATTGTCTTTTTCCTTTGCACCGCATGCAAATCCATTCCAATATATTACTCGGAAATTCCATTATGTTAGGAATTTGATTGGCTACTTCTCATTATCCAATATAAGTTTGATCACGTCTCTGGATCATTGGATCGGCATCGACTTGGGGTAAATATGATTTGTGCTTTTAGCTCCAATTGTTAACCATCGGCTCCAAGAGTCCTAAAACACAATTAACAAATATCAAACTCTAAATAGTGCGCTAAACAGACATAACAAGTTTAAATTATGGGGCGTAAATAGGAGTCCGGCTCCTCTCCAATCCATAAGAAATTGGAGGATCCTCCAATTCCAATCCGATGGTCAAGATCAGTGGCGGAGCCACATGGAATCGAGTGGGGGCACGCACCCCTACTGCAATTTTAAATAATTTCACTTTTATCCCAAATTATAAATACCATCATAATTTGTATTAAAAAATTATACACATTTTTCTCTTATAACACTTAATCCTATTTATCTTTGTCTAGTTTTTAAAAAAGTACTCTTTTACGTACTTGTGTTCCATAAAGACTCATTATATATATGTGTATTGTAGCAATTTTATATCTTAAGTTCATTTTTTTCATGTTATGGTTGTTTATTACAAGGAAAAGATAGAAAATTTTAAGACCATGCTCAATGGTGCCCCCACCGACCTAAATTCCTGGCTACGCCACTAGTCAATATTATCCTAATAACTCAAGCCCCAAAGTTCACATGGTATTTTATAAGCACCCAATTACTCCCCAAATATTTTTCAATTACATAAGTGTCTTCTCTCCCCATTTTTTTGAATAGCGAAAAAAATTCATTAATCTTCGAAATTTTTAAAAATTTCATTAAATTTTTTTAAACGACGTCCTCTTCCCGTTAAACCTGTCTTTGAAAAACTTTTTATATAGCTCATAAGGATTTTTTCAACCGATATCATATAGTTAATGAGGATTTTTTTACTAATATTATATCAATAATTTTTTTTTATTTCAGCATGGTTTTTTTTTTTGATATTATCTTATTATGTAGCTCATGAGATTTTTTTTTACTAATACTAATGTATTTTCATTTGTGCTTCGCACTATGTTCTGTGAAATTAGAGAGAAATCGTAAGAGTAAGTAATTGAATGTAATATAATTTTTATGGAAAAAATATTTTAGAAGAAATGCAAAATGAGTATTTGATTAACCCTATGAATCTGATAGTTCTTTGAACTTGCACCAATTATTAAAGTTACGAAATAAAATTTTACTAATGTTTGGGATTTGGTAAATTGGTGGAATATAATAATTGGGGAATATTTGGGGAGTAACTGGATGCCCGTAGAATACCATATGAGTTTTGGGCTGAAAATATTAGAGTAATCCTAACCATTGTATTGGACTTGGAGGATCCTTCAATTCCCTATGAATCGGAGAGGAGCCGGACTCCGTAAATAGGCATATTTACGCACCTATCAACTTAGAATTCGGAAAACGATTTGGTGAAATGCTTTTAACAGAGTAAGAATTGTAGCATTTCGGTTTTGTTTTATTTTTAGATAAACGAAATTGCCTATAATTGACACTAAGAGCAACTTTATTAGCTTAGCAAAAGAAACTTTTAAAGCTATTTTACCTCGTTAAGAGGTCAAAACGGAGCTACACCAGCTTCGGCAAAGGTGAAGCTATTTTGCCTTTGTGATAACTGTTAGGTAAATGTACCGAACAACTATTCACCATGCATCTACTAAAATATTATCTCTTTTCTCTCTCCTCTCTACCACTCCTCCCCCTCTCTTTCCAAAAAAGAATTAGTATTCTAATAAATGATAGGTAAAGTAGAGAGTATTGATGTAGTGTTGGAGGAGATATGAGTAGGTAAAATTAAAAAAGTGTACTATTTACTAGCATTTTTACCTTTTAACTGGTAAACTTGCTTTAAGAGCAACTTTATCAGCCTAGCCAAACAACAAAACTGAGCTATTTTACCTATGGAAAGGGACAAAACCAATGTGCAGCAGATCAGGTAAAAGGTGGTGTAAAAAACATCCATGAACAGTTGTTAGTGATCTTTACCTATCCACTATTCACCCAGTAACCATTTTTTTATTCCTTTTCCTCCCTCTCTTTAACAGTACATAGTAAACACAGTACATTGTCAACCATGAACAATAATAATATTTTATTAAAAAATAGGTTAAATAGATAGTGTTGGTGTAGTGTTGAAAGAAAAAAATGAGTAGGTAAAATGAAAAATATGTACTGTTCACTAGTTTTTTTTACCTAATAACTGGTGTACCTAAGAAGAACCATTAGAACGGTTCATATATATCACATTTGGGTTTTTTTTTTTTTTTTTTGCTAAAAAAGTTTTCAACAACTTTTACGCTCGAAGTATGATGGGAAAACAATAGACCTATTAAGGTCCAAAAACGTTAGTGGATCAGTCTGGGTACAGCTGATATCTCCTTAGCAGACCAAAGCTGTTTTTCACTTGGGCTATAGGTCACTGGGATGTATATTAGGGGTGTTACAAAAACTGACGAACCAAAAACCCCAAAAAAATCGATCGATTGCTCGTTGTTTGTGGGCGGAACCTTGGATGGGGTTCTCTTGGGATGCAGTAGTTTAGGATTGCTTTAAGTTTTCAGCTGTAGTTTAAGAAGGATTGCTTTTAGTTTTCAGCAGTAGTTTAAGATTGGCGATGGTGGTTCCTTTTCGTTGTATTAGTTTGTTTGGCTTGTTTTGGCTGCGGGCACATAACGCACTTTCGCATTGAATTGCTTTTGGCCACGTTGAATTGCACTTGGCCGCATCGAATTACTTTATGGTCTCGCAATTCGATGCGGCCAAGTGCAATTCGATGCGATCGTATCTAATTTTTTAAGGCTTGATGCACAAGGTTCGATCAAGACACAATATTGCAGGATAGAATACCCTAAAACTCTAGAGTGATACTTTTATTAAGGATAAATACTCATATTTTTGTAAAAGTGCATCTAGTGATAATTAAGCATTTAATCTCTCCTTAATGAAAATTAAGTTTCACTTAGTGGTAAAAATCTCCAAAAGAAGGACCACTCCCAGGGCCAGCCCCAGGGTAAGCCCCGCAAGCCCGTCGGCTTGGGCAACCCCCGGCTAGGGCAACCCAAAAAAAAAAATTCCATATGAATATAAATACGTATATATTTTTTTTGGACCCAAACATAGCATTAAGGACCGGAGTGGTTTTGTTGGTTGGTGGGGCGTACTTAAGTTTCCAAAAGTAGAATTCGCCCAGGTTCGAGTCCCCGTGTCCAGTATTGAGGTATTCATTTTTCCAATCTCTTCCTTTCAAATTTCTCTCTCTCTCTCTCTCTCCTCTTTTCATTCACTACACCCACTCTTCTCTCTTTTAAATCTCTCTCTTTCTCTCTCCCTCCTCTATTCGTTCACTGCACCCACTCTTCTTTGTTTATTTATTTATTTATTTATATTTATGATTTGTTCAGAAGAGAAAGGCCATTTGTTATTGGTGTACATTTATGTTGAGAGATACTTCTTCTAAATAAAAAATTAGGGTGTGTTTCACTTACTAAAATGAGTATTTATTTTTTAAATTAAAGATGATGTATTGTGAGAAAATGACATGTCTCATAAAACAAAAAATAAGTACTTAAAAAATAAGAATTTTAACGGAATGTTGCAAACTCCTCTAAAAAAAAGAAAAAAACAACTACTCGCATTCGGATACTCACATAATGATGTATGAAAATATGAAAAATATACATGTATAAGTATATACTGTATACACAGAACTCACTAATTTAAAAAACTTCAATGAAAAAATTAACCATTTTTAAAGTAAGGTTTGCATTTTTTCAAGTTGGTCCATAATATTTCTTTTTTCAATTTATCATTAAATATAGAACAATGATCAAAATAAAAAAACGAAATTTATCATTAAATATAGAACAATGATCAAAATAAAAAAACGAAAGTTAAAATAAATAGAAACCGATCATATTTTTTTTCTTTGAATCGAATCATGCTAAATCATAAAACACCGTAACCCAAATTCCATTCTAATATTAATTTTTTGATAGAATTCCAACTAAAAGCACATTGTAACCTTGATTTTTTTGCCTCGTATTTTTTAAAATTTTTATGACTTAATAATAAGTGGACAACCAAGCTTGACGTCGGGCTTGGGCAACCCAAACGTCGGGGCCGGTACTGACCACTCCCAGCAATCCACTCCATTGCTTTCGACATATTCCAGCAGCAAAAACCCAAGAAGCAGACCACGAGAAACAGAACATGACAGTAGCCGAGCAAAACCGCAATAGAACCGACAAAATATCATCACAACATTGGGGCCTACCCTCAAACAACCACAACAATGCTCTAAGACTCAAAAAAAAAAAAAAAAAAAACCCCACTCCAAGCAATCCAAGTTCAAATAGAGCAACTCCAAACATGATCATATCAAGATTAGGAGCTATTACTTAATTATCTATGGATAAAAGCTGTTAGACTCCCTTCTTGTGCACAAGTCTAGTGTAGGTTTTGGGTAATATTCTTGGTGAGTTAGGTTTTCAAGAGGTTTTGGGCTTCTACTTTTCGATTTGGGCATTTGTAGATCTTTGTATTTGTTTGATTTGTAATGTTGTATCTGGACTTTGAGGGCCTTGAGGTGTTTGGGCGTCACGCCTTATGGTTGCAAGGCTTTGCCCTTTTATCCAACTTTGGTTGGATTTTCATCCCCTTTTCCCGATCTTGATATGGCCTTGTCAAGTTTCCTAATAAATTGTTATTTTTGCCGATGAAAAAAAGAGAGAGGCCGTTTATCTATTTAACTGATACCGAAATCTCAAAAGCATTTGAAAATTGTATAAATTGCGTATACGAAAGTTGCATTTCCATTACAAAAAGTGTTATTAAAAAGGGAAAAGATGATCGGATCCAATAATTTTACACAATTGATCGATATCAAATCTAAGAAGAACTTATACCTTTAAAGTAATAAATAAAAAAACAAAGAAGTTTTCCACTAAGTTTTGTTAAAGAAACCTCTTGGGATAAACTTAGAATTCGGAAGACGATTTGGTGAAATGCTTTTAACAGAGTAAGAATTGTAGCATTTCGGTTTTGTTTTATTTTTAGATAAACGAAATTGTTTATAATTGACACTAAATTATGAAGAAGAACCATTAGAGCGGTTCATATATATCACATTTGAGTTTTCAACTGGACTTTTTTTTTTTTTTTTGTGCTAAAAAAGTTTTCAACAACTTTTACGCTCGAAGTATGATGGGAAAACAATAGACTTTATTAAGGTCCAAAAACGATAGTGGATCAGTCTGGGTACAGCTCATATCTCCTTATTAGCAGACCAAAGCTGATTTTCACTTGGGCTATACGCCACTAGGATATATTAGGGGTGTTACAAAAACTGACAAACCAAAAATCCCGGAAAAATCGATCGATCGATCGGTTCGGTTTTTGGTCGGGGTGATGGCAGAATTTTTTCAGACCGGACCAAACTGAACCAAAATTGGTTCGGTCTCAGTTTCCTGGAATTTCCGCTGGACCGAACCGAACCAAACGACTATATATTTTATATATTTTTATATATATTTTACATATATACACTTAAAATTAAATGAAAATTTTATATTTCGGGCGGACCATAATCCCTGACCAGACCAGTCCCACCCCTAACTGAACTCAACTTCGGTCGGGATCGGTCCCAGAAATATTTGGATCGAACCGAATTGGTCTTCTGAAATTTCACCCCAAACCGAACCGAAATCACCCCTATTATATATAATGTGATCCAAATGGTCAAATAGTTGAATTGCTTGGAGACCAATACGGTCAGCAAATTCTGTTGAAGGTATAAGTAATAAAGTTATCTCTCTAACAGCTATAAGCTTTTACATAAGTCGGTGGCTACAATCTATTTTCTCAGTACTGATACCTAACAACCAAATTTACCATTTTCTCCTCTTTTTTCAGTGCACACCCCCCTTCCGTTTCCTCTTCAATCTGTTTTTTAAACTGTTTTTTGTTGTTGTTGTTGGTATTCCAAACTTTAAACGGTTTGGAATACCATTTTTTCATTTTAAACTGTTCTCTTTCCTTGGTATTCCAAACTTTTGCAGTGTGATTAAGCATATTTTTAATGGTCATAGCCGACCTTTAGCTAAAGCTTACATTGCGATCGTTTTAGGTTCTCAATTTTTTATAAAATTTTTAGGTTCCCTTCCTACTTTTTTTACCCCATATAATAGTAAGGGTCGGCTATATCGATGGCTATAGCCTGTAAATAGAGATTTTAGATTCTAGTTTCAGATTCTATTGCAAATTCTAGAGTTTAGTAAAAGCAAACATACATGTTTACTATAGTAGGTGGATCATGATTAAGTAGTAGCCTGTAGTAAAAGCTAATACTTGTTTATTGCAAAAAGCTGAAAATCATCTTCAATTATTACTTAAAATCTAAAATCTGATTTGAAAAGCATTTCAAACCCAACTTCTCTACGATCAGATTTTATTTTTCATTTCAACTTCTAAGAATGCGTAGATTTTTAAAATCCATTGATAAGCATTTTCGACAAACACTCACAATAGCATTTTAAAATTTAAAATCTCCAAATCTGCTCCTATGATCTTTCGTAAACACCCCGTTATGCACTCTGATAAAAATATATAAGTGAAAAGATTAACTGCACAAGTTTGTGGACCGGCCTATTTTAAGTCCTACGGCTACATGTGATCCAAAGGGTGGATAGAGAGATAAAGAAATGAGTTTGAGACCAAAAACATCTCTCAAGTTTAAGTTATCATAAGTGGCGGCGTCTTGGCCGCCATTAATCAATGGAGTTCGGCATCTCGCGGGATTCGCGTCATTGTTCATCATCTCATCTCATCAGGGTTTCTATTGGTGTGGTGTTTGCCATTTTAGGCGCTCGTCGATTTGGGGGGGGTGTGGTGGTGGTGGTGGTGGTGGTGGTGGTGGTGTTTCAAGGTGGTGACGGCATTGGTATCACTGTTGTGTTTCTGTGTTTAGGGCTTAGGTAGTGGTGTTGACATGTTGTGCCTATTTGGGGTAGGCCCATATACTATCGTGTTGTACTTTTTGGGGTCTTGCCCGTTTGGGTGTGTTTGGACTTTTTTCAAACAGTTTTTTTTTCATTAAACTCTTGGTTGGATTTCCCTTCTCCTATCTCCCATCTTGATATACCATTTGTAATTTTTCTGCATATCAAAAAAAAAAAATTGATAAACTTGTTGACGGCAAATGATATGATCTCCTCATCCAAAACTATTTAAATTTGAGGAATGTTAGGGACAAAGAAAATATGCAAAGAAATAATCCTTACAGTGTACATGAACGACTCAGATTCACTGTGCAGTGAATCTGAGTCGTTCATGTACATTATAAGAGTTTTTTCTTTGCCCATTTTCTTTGTACTTAGCATTTCTCTTTAAATTTTGAGATGGGCCACAACTTTGATCATCACCTTTGCCCAATTTGAAACTGGCCTGTTTGATTTGGTCCAAAAAGCCCCGTGGAAACAAGAAAGCCCTGTGGAAAAAGGTAAGAGAATGGTGGAAGGTTGGAGAAGATGTAGGTGCTTGTCCCTATTTTATTCAATTGTAACAGTGATGAAGAGGACCATGATGGCAAAAGAAGAGCCATGAAAGTACCAGAGTCCTCTCTCTCTCTCTCTCCGAAGGCCCTGAGAGTACCAGAAGGCTCTTCCCTTTTTGCTGTTCATCATCTTTTCATATCTATAAAATAGGTACTTACACAACTTCACCCTCATCATCAGATTCTTCCGAACAATCTTTCTGTTCGAATCGTTCTTCAAACCATAGAAAAAATGTCTCTCATTCCCAGCTTCTTCGGTAGCCGAAAAACCAACGTCTTCGATCCGTTCTCCCTGGACATCTGGGACCCCCTTGATGGCATCTCCACATCCGCAATCGCCAACGTGCCATCGTCAACGGCTCGTGAAACCTCTCAATTCGTCAATGCACGGATCGATTGGAAGGAGACCCCGGAAGCTCATGTGTTCAAGGCGGACCTTCCGGGGCTCAAGAAAGAAGAGGTGAAGGTCGAGGTGGAAGAGGGAGGGATTCTTCAGATAAGTGGGGAGAGGAGCAGTGAGAAAGAGGAGAAGAATGACAAGTGGCACCGCATCGAGCGCAGCAGTGGCAAGTTTTTCCGGAGGTTCCAGCTCCCGGAGAACACTAAGATGGATCAGGTCAAGGCTACCATGGAGAATGGAGTGCTCACCGTGACTGTGCCGAAAGCCGAAGTGAAGAAGCCCGAGGTTAAGGCCATTGATATCTCTGGCTAAGACAAAAACTTGTCTTCTTGATGTTATGGTTTGTTTTCGACGTCAACATGTTATGTACTAGTAGAACCTAAGAATAAAAATGAGTTGTATGTTTTTGTGTGAGAGTGTTTTTTTTTTTTTTGTAAAACCTGATAAGAAAATGTTGCCTATGTCAGTACTTGTTTTTAATAAAAAGTTCAAGTTGTTTGTTTCAAATTTTGGGCTGCAAAATTTTGTGAATCACGAGACTAAGCGGCATGAGATAACAAAAGGACCCATCAACTCTCGGTTCCTCCCGACTATGATAAATGAACTGAATATTTCATTGTTCAAGTTTTGTTTGAAAACTTATCGAGTTGTGAAGATATGTTTGAGGTTGGCTTGTTTATGAAACGAACCGATGAGCTTTGATCAAGCCAAGGACGAACTTATCTCTAGTAGTTTGGAATATTTAGACATCGTAAATCGAACAAGCCAAACTGTAGTTTGAATTCGAACATGGTTCAAAAGCTTAATTACAAGAGCCAAAAAGATGTACAAAATTGGTTTGTTTACATAACAAACCTTTCCCAAACAAGATTTTAACGAGCGAATATGAGCTCTGTTTGGTTCATTTTACCGTCCTATTTCTAATCTTCTAAATCAAGAATTTCCGGGTTCTGGGTAGGATCCGGAGCCCGGACTACTATGTGGTGGGCCTGCCATCCATGTAAGACAACTTGGGATTACGCTATCCAATGAACTAATCTGGGCTTAATAACATGGTTTAACCTTTTTTTTTTATCTGGTCCCTTAATATAACTTGAGAGCTCCATTGAAATCAAGTGTTAAAAAACTGATTGCGTTCCCTTATTAAGCTGGAATTTCCAAAAGAAACCGATAAATGGGGATGGAAGGAGAATGTTTCTTACCCCTGTGGGTTATTGGCTTATTGCAACTTGGCAACTTGTGGCCTCAGAAGCTTTAATTTGGTACATGGTTCGACTCTCATATCTGTGCTATCATATGCTGTGTTAAGCTTGTTTTACGTGCTTTGCCCGACTTTACTTGGGTTGCTAGTGAACGGTGTGATGGGTCCTTCGAACTGATCATTCCATTGGACTGAATACCTAGTTAACCAAAAAAAACAAAAAAAAAGATACTTTATTCTATTTCTAAGGTCATGGATCACATGATTATTATGCTAAGTAAGATACGAACAAAACATAGCATTTAAATAGACAGGCACCTAAGATGCGTTTAAACTTGCAAATGTCGGTTTGTATTGATCTTGAAACGAATTATTGTTTCATGGAAATCCCAGTCCCATGTGAGGATAGGATATTCTAGCTCCATCAAATTAGGTATGAAATGAAAGTTCAAGCTACCAAATTGGGACTCAAGGGTTTGCTGCTTTGCTCTCTCTTGATGCCTCACATTCAAAATTTTTCATGTGCTATCAATTCTATGGTTCTATACAGAGCTTTGCTTATTCAATAATTGGGACCTCTGTAAGCGGACTGCTACGGACGGTGGAATTAATCCCGTAAATTAATTGAGATACGTGTAAGTTGGCTCGAACAACTAAGTTATAAAAGAAAAAAGCTAGTAATACCAAATTGCAAGAGACTCTTTTTAAAGAGCCATGTCATGCATGAGCCCAAACAAAGCCACTTCTTCTTTTGGTTGTAACCAACAATATTGCTGATAAAGAAAAATAAAGGCGTTTTGTTATAAAATTGGCAATAAAATAACACCAATTATTATGAGAAAAGTTGTGGGTGATGTAAATCTTGAATTCTTTAAGGTGGCCACATCACTTCAAACTTATCGCGAACAAAGGCTTTGTAGCAGCTCTCGTACGTGCTCTAAAAGTTATCCTTTTTTTTTTGGTTATGAATGTTTCTTCTTTATTTTTGTTCGCAATAGGTAACGGAAATCGTGGGTGCGTGGAATCGACTTTGAGATTAGCATAAGATTCATGATTTGTGCACAGATGGTATGTGGTGCTGGATAATACTCCTTTCGTCTCGAAAATTTAGTCCGTTACGAGAAGTCGTATAATATTTAAATAAAAATAAAATACTTTTGTGTGTAGTTTTTTAAAAATTTAGCACCAATTTAAAAAAAAAATTACTTTATTATTTATGTAAGTATCACATGACCTTTTGTAGGGAATAATAAAGTCTCAGTAGTAGTTTTAGGACGGAGGGAGAAAACAATAAAATATAGCCCGCGAAAGCTCTTAAAACATACGGTATATATAGCAACCATTGTTGTTTTCTTAATCCCAAAGGATTGATCAAGAGGAAACAGAAGAGCAAAGTAAGAGGCTTATGCACTCGAATTTATAGCCTTATAGGTACGACTTCCATGGACTTCAGGTTGGTGCTGTGCAGTGAAGTGCACAGTATTGTGCTGCGTACCTCTGAGCCGTTGGATGCACGATCCGACGGCCTCGGATCTCATCTCGGTAACCAACAATCAAGTGCCATTTATTGCTGTAGGATGCACGATCCGACTGCTCCGTGCTGCGCACACCATTACACGGCATCATCCCCCATTTCGACTTCCACACTCTAGTCGAAAATCTTTAGGGTTACTGGATTGTTTGTTCAATCATTAACTTTAAAACTTTGAGGTTTGAAATACTAGTGTAGTGGCTGTTTCACATAGTTTTGTTTTTGGGATATTTGATTTTTGTCCTCATTCAAAAAAATTTGTACTATTTTTTAGTTTTGCGTCAAAATTTTGTGGATTACTGGTTCATCCCGACAAGAGGAATAGAAAAGGTAAAAAAATCATGACTTTAACCCAAATATTTTAGGAAATATCTAAGATAAATTCCAAAAAATTGCTTTTTGGACTTTATCTTGAATATTTGTCAAAATATTTAGGTAAAACTCATAATTTTTTTTACTTTTCCGACGATCCCTCTTGTTCAAAGGAACTAATAATCCACAAAAGTTTAACTCAAAATTAACAAATGCAAAAATTTCAAATAAGAACAAAAATTCCAAAAATAAGTTATGTGAAACAGCCACTAAATATGCGCATTTATAAACTGACCCGAATGCCGATCATTAAAAGAAAAACCCTTCTGGTTTTCTTCGGTACAAGTTTACCATTGATACTTTCTTTTTCTTTTTTTTAAACAAGGACCAACCTTACACCTAGGCCATTAAATAGATCCGACTGCGCTCTCCAAATCTCTGGAGGAGCTAGCATAGCCACACTACTCATGACCCCGCCCCCCCTCCCCACTTACTTCAGGGTACTCACCCGGTGGAAAATCGAAGGAAAACTTTAAAATGGTACCTGAACTTCACTTTATTTCAATTAAACATTTGGACTTTTAAAATACCCAAATTGAGACACCTGCCGTTAGCCTCCATCCATTTCCTTCACAAATCGGCCAATATGGCGTTAAAGGGCCCCACTAGAGATGTTAGAAAGTGAACTCAATCCACACAATCACAACTTATGCCAACCCTACTTCACTTTTAAATTATGATTATATGCATTGAGTTCATTTTCTAACATCTCTAGTGGAGCCCTTTAACGTCAGAAATGAGCTACATCAGCCAATTTGTGAAGGAAATGGATGAAGGCTAACGGCAGGTGCCTCAATTTGGAGATTTTGAAAGTTCAGATGTTTTATTGAAATAAAATGAAATACAGGTATTTCGGTGACATTGGAGTGAAGATTTAGGTATCATTTTGAAAATTTTCCAAAATCAAATCCCAAATCATGAGTATTACTGTACTTCCAAAGACTGGGCATCTGTCCGAATCAGTAGACAACCCAGGGCGTGTACCATTCCAAAATTAGGAAAAGTATTTGAAGGTCACCATCACAATTGTTTCCAATATGTATGGTCATTACAAAATTAGGAAAAGTATAACCAGATCGTCTCACCAAATTTTCCTGCATCTGTCATTGCATTGCCTTTTCTCCAACCAATAGGAAAAATGTGCATATATGGATTCCTGTTCAGCTAAATAAGCACATTGGCTTATTTTGTTCTTATTCAAATTTTTTTCGTATCACTTGGCTTATCATTAATTTTTTGGAGATTATTGCATCCTCACTACAAAAGAAATCTAAAAAGTAAAAAAATTTGATCAAAATCCAATTTTTTTTAATAAAGACGAAAAAATTGGCTTATTTTCGTCTTTATTCAAAATAAATTGAATTTCGGTCAAAAAAATTTACTTTCTAGATTCCTCTTGTTATGAGAATGCAATAATCCCCAAAAAATTGACGATAAGCCAAGTGATACCAAAAGAATTTAAATAAGAACAAAAAAATAAGCCAAAATGACTTATTTAGCCAAACAGTTCAGTATCTTTTCAACTAACGAATCACACATCCCCAATCTATTTTGCGTTGAGTCGCTTCAGTTAGGTGAGGGTCGCAGTAGATTTTTGCGCAACGATTTATTATTGGTTTTCGTTAGAGATGGCAATCTCAACCCATATTTTTTAATCCATCCAAATTCGCCCACTTATAATCCAACCTGTCCATATTGTATAATGGGTTTATATGGGTCAACCCATATAAACCCATATATACATGAATTTAGATGGGTTAAAAATGGATTGGAATTAAAAGACTCATTCTCTCCAAAAGAGTTGTTATACTCCTTTTTTTTTTTTTTTTTTTTTTTGAAAGTGTCAGAATATCATTGAAAAGAAGACAAATCCTTGGACAAAATTGACTCGAGAGCGGGCGGAATACAACCCGAAAGAGAACAGAAACTATGCACTTTGCTACATTGGGAAGCAATCCAGTGAGCTGCTTTGTTAAGATTTCTATGACACCAAACAAAGGACCAAAGAGCAGAAGCTGCCCATTTTCTTATGTCGCCCACAATAGTTTCAATCTCCCAGGGGCATTCTGCATTGATATCAGAGACATAACGAATAAGCTCTCGGCAGTCCGACTCGAAGATTACCTGTTGAAAACCTTGTTCCATAGCCATGACACAAGCGATTCTCAAAGCCCAAGCTTCAATAGCAATAGCCGAGGAGACCATAGCACGACCACTACGCAGCAAGAGAGCAGATCCACCACAATCTCTAGCAATGATGCCAAAGGCAGCCAAGCTGCGGGAGGATTTATATGCTCCATCCGTATTGAATTTGATCGAAGATGGGGGAGGAGGAACCCATTTCAGATCAGAAGCAGGCTTTGGTAAACCATTAGAAATCCCTGCATATATTGCTTGCAAATAATCTGCATTAGCCCTCTTGGCTTGATCAATCACATCCTCCGGTACAGGTATTCTACCATTGAAAACACAGTTATTTCGAGCTTTCCAGATGGCCCAACATAACTGGAAAATTTCTCCGACTACCTCACAATTTGTCTCCTTTGCTAGGTCCCCACAGAGAAGATCATTTAACCACTTATCAACAGCCACCACCTCCTTGTAAAGAGTCCAGTAAACTTTTCCACTCCCAAACCAAACTGCCTTACTCCATGGGCAATGAAACAACAGGTGTTCGATTGTTTCGTCCGCATTGTTACAAATCTGACACCTTGGGTTAGGCGCACATTTCCTTCGATACAAGTTCGCACGACAAGCAACCCAATTCTTCGCCACTTTCCACATGAACATACGAACTTTTGGCATTGTTTTGGTGCCCCAAAGTTTTGTCCACATAGATTGAGATGGAGTGAAAGAGCAAGATGGGAGAGAGGGATTTGTTTTTGGAGAGATGATGATCTTACGGGCATAACCTGACTTGACTGAATATTTCCCTGACTTGGTATGGCGCCAAATAACCTTATCTTGAGTTGCAGTGAAACTGATCGGGATTTTGCAGATTTTATCCACTACTTCCACTGGAATGCAATCCTTTAATTTCTCCCTATTCCAAGACTTGGTAGACGAGTTGATGAAATCTCCCACCATTGCCTTTTCCTTCTGCACGTTTGGAAGTGGGGTCACTCTATTCCCCAGAAGCTCAGGAACCCAGCTATCTTCCCAAAATTGAATCTGATCCCCATTCCCCACACTCCATTGTAGCCCATCTTGAATAAGGTTCCTCCCTTCAAGAAGGCTACACCAAATCCAGGACGGACTAGACCCTCTCTCTGCTTCCATGCAAGACTTGTTAGGGAAATACAAATTTTTAAGAATTCTAGCCCACAAAGAGTTTGGACTATTCATCAACCGCCAAAACTGCCTAGCCAATAATGCAACATTAAACGATTCAAAGTCTTTGAAGCCCATGCCTCCCATCCCTTTCTGCATAGTCAACTTATGCCAAGCACCCCAATGGATTTTCCTCCCATTTGATCCTGTACCCCACCAAAAGGCACTTGTCACAGAATTTAAACAAGCACAGATGGATTTAGGAACCTTAAAGCACATAAATGTATACATCGGTATAGGTTGAAATACAGATTTGATGAGCACCTCTTTACCTGCATGGTTCAACTGTTCATTTCCCCATCCCTGAGCTTTGCGCATAACTTTATCTCTAAGGTAACCCAGAGCCCTTCGTTTGGTCTTTCCCCAAAAAGCTGGAAGTCCCAAGTATTGGACAGCTTCTTTCATTTCGTCCATACCCAGAATACTTATAACCTCCTTCTTAAGATAGTCACTTGTATTAGGTGAAAAGAACAGGCTTGACTTTTGCACGTTAAGAGTGAGTCCGGAAGCTTCGCTGAAATTGGCGATGAGATCCATGAAATTGGAGCAAGTCTTGGTGTTAGCCTCTAAGAACACGAGAGAGTCATCAGCGAAAAGCAAGTGAGACACCTCAGGGCATCTCTTCCTCATCTTGATTCCCCCTATTGACTTATTCCTAACAGCCTTCCTCATAAGAACAGAGAAAACATCAGCGACAATCAGGAAGAGATATGGAGACAAAGGGTCGCCCTGGCGGAGTCCTCTCCTGGGCGTCACACTACAGACCTGCCCCCCATTAACCATGATAGAATACTTAACAGAACAAACACACTCTTTTACCCAAGCAATCCACTTCTCGTCAAAGCCCAATTTCTCCATAACCTTAAACAAGAAATCCCAACAAACTCGATCATACGCCTTGTTTAAGTCAAGCTTTACTGCCACAGAAGCCTTTGAGCCCACCTTCTTATGTTTGAGGAAATGGAAAACTTCATGTGCGACAGTAATATTATCTTGGATTTGTCTCCCTGGAATGAAAGCTGATTGTTCCTCCGAGATTATACCATCAATAAAAGGTTGAAGTCTATTTGTTAGGATCTTGGAGATAATCTTATAAAGAAAACGACACAAGCTGATAGGGCGGAGTTGGTTTATAGACTCTGGATTAGGCACCTTTGGGATAAGAGTAACATTTGTCTGACTGACTTCCTTTAAGAGGGCTCCATTTTGGAAAAAGCTCTTCACGGCTTGGAATACCTCGTCTCCCACTGTATCCCAATACTCTTGGTAAAATAGCCCTGGAAAACCATCGGAACCTGGAGCTCTCAACGGACCCATGTCAAAGACAGCAGCCCTGACTTCATCTCGAGTAACATCCCTCACCAGCCTAGCATTACACTGAGGAGAAATTAAAGGGTCAATCAAGCTGATAATGTCCTTAAAGTCCCTCACCGGAGGGCCTTCATACAGTTCCTGAAAATGCAGCTTAATAATCTCAGCAATCTCTTTTGGTTCTGACTTCCAATTACCCCCTTTGTCCTTCAACCTCATGATCTGATTTCGCTGACGTCGATGGATAGCTGAAAGGTGGAAAAAACGCGAGTTCTTATCCCCCATTTGCAGCCATTTGATCCTTGAACGTTGGTGCCAATACATAGCATCCTTTTGCCAAAGATCTTCTAAGTCCCTTGCTAAACTCTTCTCTTCCATTACCAACTGCTGGTTGAAACCCATCTCTAACTGTTTCTGGACCTCCAACATTTTGTCTTTTGTAACAGCAATCTTTAACCGTAAATCCCCAAATTTCTTACGGCTCCACTCCTTAAGTTTTTCCTTGCAAGCACGCAGCTTCTTGCACACCGTAAGCATGACGGGACCCTCTTGTCTTATACTCCAAGCCTCCGAGACTACAGATGAACATTCCTTATCAGACAGCCAATAGGATTCGAACCTAAAAGGTTTCCCCACCCTGTTAAGAGGGACATCTGTATTCAAAATGATGGGGTTATGGTCTGATCCTATGGCAGCCTCCACAAAAACCATCGCTTGGTCATACATTTCCCGCCATTTCGAATTAGCGAAAGCCATATCGATCCTTTCCATAATGAAACTGTCTTCACTTCGATTATTCCTCCAAGTAAATCTAGGACCCTTAAATTCCAAATCCACCAAGCCACAATAACTAATCATATCGTGAAAAGAAGACAGCGTATTCTGGCTCGGTTCAAGTCCCCCAATCTTGTCGTCCACAGTCAAAACCTGATTAAAATCCCCCATACATAACCACGGTAGCAATACCGCACGAGCAATGTTCTTGAAACAATCCCAAACTTGTTGGCGACCCAATCTAGAAGGACACCCATAAACAAAGGTTGATGCCCAACACTCAGTGGTCATCTTGTCTGTGACAACTACATGCAGAAAATTCTTATTAGCCTCTTCTACGTCAATATCCACCCCACTAGTCCACCAAAGAGCTAAACCCCCAGATAGACCAACAGGATCAACATAAAAACTGTAAGAAAAACCTAACCTACGGCGGAAGGTCTCAAGCTTGACCTGTTTATTTTTTGTCTCCATCAGGAAGACGATGGAGGGGCGATTTCTTCGCACCAAATCACCTAAAGCCTGGCTTGTCACGGTGCGCCCAAATCCTTGACAGTTCCAGGTTAGGATCAGCATTGGGGGTGTGGCTGTTCTGGGCCAGCCACACGCCCTTGAGCAATCAAATTCGGATCTTCCATCTCCTGATCAACCTCCGCCGTAGGAGCCAACTTACCCAGAGCCCGAACCTCCCTCTCACCTTGGAAAGTTGAGAAATGTTGAACCTGAACATCACACAGACCATCTTCTGTAAAACTCGGGTCCCAAACAGATGAAATGCCCTTCTTAGGTCCATTAGCTCCACGATTGCCACCAAACATTTTACGGGTCGGACGGGAAGGCTTGGGTTTAGGGTTAGAGGTGTTGGTGGTTTCATTTGGGGAACAAATACGAAGAATTTTGGATCTACTGGACTCCAATGTTTCATCAGAAGCTTTCCTTTTGAGGTTTAGAGAGTTAAAAACCCTCGCAAGGGAGATGTCAAGGGATTTGGGAGAAACAGGTTTAGGAGGGTCAGGGGATTTGGTTGGAACAGGTTTTGGAAGGCTAAGGATATTAATGGCCAGATCACCACTTGAAAGGTTGAATGGGGGAGTTAGATCTTCAGTATCAGGGGGATTTGGGTTAATTTGAGGTTGGGTTAAGACTGGGCTCAAATTAAGGGTTTTTGGGCTGTCGGAGGGTTCTGTAACAAAGTAGTGTGGGCTTTCGTTTGAGATTAAGATTGGGCTACAAGGTTTAGTAGGTTTGGTGACAATAGGAGGCAGGTTGGGTTGGTTATTGGAGTCCGACCCGTAAACAGCTAATGACTCATCGGATCCAGAAAGAGCCAAAACAGATATACTTTGGGGGCTACTCAAAGGGAATTCCGAAATGGTATTACCTGTCACCCTCGACAAAGCGACGTCTGTCCTTTGTACGAATCCAACGTCGGTACGATTAGCAGCTTGGCGCTCCCCTGATTCCGCATCCCCGCGACTATTCTGTCCCCTAGCTGGAGACTCCACGCGCTTCAAACTTTCCGTTAGAACACGCGCCTCCCTGGGCGACTGAAACCCCGCCCACTGATGGGCAATATCAGCTTCGTTTTCCTTGTTGCGAATCACCTCAATCGGACTGGCAACTCTCCTAGCCCTACCAGTCCTTAGCTCGGGGCCGTAGCCCGATCGATCTCCTTCTTCTTTGGAGACAAACTTGCAACTGCGATTGTCATGGCCCACTCTACCACACGCATAACAAAAGTCAGGGAGTTTCTCATACTTGAAGGAAATCCACCGAGCTCTAGCCGACTCATCTTTTCCACGCAGCCAAAAGCCCTTGAGAAAGGGTTTGGAAATGTCAATTTCCACCTTAACTCGGAGGAAGCAACGAGATAAAATAATATTCTCCGCCGACGCTTCCACTGCCAGAAGTTTGCCAACGCGTCGACCAATAATCTCCGCATTAGTGCGCGACATTTTCTCGACCGGGAGGCCATGGATTTGCACCCAAAAGGGGCAAACCGTGAATCCAAGCTCAGACACCACCATACCATTTTCAAGCGGAATAAGCACCAGAAGATTTCCCATCACAGACCAAGGTCCTTCACTAAGCACGTTGTCCTTATCCTCTTCGCTTTCAAATCGAAACAGGAAAACATTGTTGCTCCAATCTTCCACTTTGAATGGAGCCCTGGTCTTCCAAGCAGCACTCAAGATATTGGCAACCACCGGGGCCTTGAGGGTTTTAGTGAGAACCACTTTTCCGACCAGACACAGACATCGTTTAAGCTCCGAATCACCAAAACCCTCTTCAAGGTCCAAAACATCAAAATCCGCCATTAGAGAAATAGGCGGAGCTAGGAAAGAAAGCAAAGGAAAGGAAACGGAGGGGAGGTAGGGGAAAGAGGGGAACAGATGGATGGAGGAGAGGGGAGGAGTGGAAAGGAGAGAGAGAGACGAGAAGGTAGAAGGAGGATAGCAGTGGAGGAGCGGGCTAATTACGGTGGAGCTGGCGGGTAAGCAGGCAGTGGGTAATGGACAAGGAAAAGGACAGGATAATGCTGGGCAACCACCAAGGGCACGACTCTCATTTTAGAGAGAGAAGCTCTCATTTTAGAGAGAGAGAGAGGGTGACCCTGTTATACTCCTCAAATGTGTGAAATCCCCGTGAGTTGTTTTGGAAAAAAAAAATTCAAAGCTTCACGCAAAATGGGGGCATTGTACAGCATGTTAGTTGATTTGGAAAAAATCTCTCTCTCTCTGGAAAACCACAAGCAATTAATTACTTGAATAATCGGACACAGTTTTAAACACATAATTTGACCAAAATACGCTAATAATCGGAGTTGTGTAATTAGTTTGAAACATATTTATTGATAAGGACTTGATCAATTGGTTCAGTTTTTATTCTGTCAAATTTAGGGACAAATATCTTTAAAATATGTTTTAATCAAATTAAACGGCTCTGATCTTTTTCGTCTTTATTAAAAAAAAATTGCATTTGTTAGTTTTGCGCCAAACTTTTATGACTTGTTGGTTCGTTTCGACGAGAGAGCCGAAAATGTAAAAAAAGTTTGATCGAAACTCATAATTTTTCTAAAAAAAATTTTGGGTTTTTTTTCCTTATTGATTCTGAAAGATTCATAGATGTGGTATTTTTGTTTAGCAAGTTTGAGTTTTGATATGGGGGAATTAGTTTTTTTATTTTAAAAAAAAAAAAGAAACGGGTTAGGCAGGTTTCGATTTGGCTTGATCCATATTCAACCCGACTTATTTTAACCTGTTTACTTTTTGACTCATATTTGATCCGTCCATATTTGACCTGCGCCCTGTTTCAACCCATCCAGACCCACCCGTTTGCCACCTCTAATTTTCATGAAGTTATTCATACTAAATTAAAACATCTAACGCATCTTTCCTTACAAACATGCAAAATATTTTCTATAACTTTTAAGTTTAGTGGAAACAACTTGACTACAAAATAATTAATTAAACAGCTTCTAGCTTACCAGAAACGACCGCGTAATCGTATTTGTCGGATTTAAAGAAGGATTTGGCTACTCTGCAATTCAAATTTAAACTGCAAAGAGTGTTTTCGGGCATTATAATCATTCGAAAGTAGTAATGAAGATAAGGTTAGACTTCAATATAATAGCATATAAGAATCTACTCTTAACCTTTTGATCAGATAAGATCAGAATATTTTAACCCACATAAATCAATAATTATGATCATGAAGATAAGGTTAGATTAAGCACCCTTACAAATTGGTGTGAGTGTGTAGTTTTTGTATTTTAAGCCATAAAAATTTACTAAGCACATTATCGCAAAATCTCGTCCTTTGAGACCCCATTTCACTAAGCACTTCTTCTTTTTTTAAGCATTTTTTTGTTTTTACTCAAATTTTTTCCGTGTTTATTAATTTTACGCTAAACTTTTGTGGATTATTATCGGAAAAGTAAATTTTTTTACTTTTGTGCCTTTTTTTTTTTTTTACTTAAAAGTGTTTATTTCTCTAAAATATTTGGGATGAGAGAAACGAATCGGAAACCAAAAAAGTGAGGCACAAAACTAACAAATAAGAAAATAATTGAATAAGAACAAAACTATAAAAAGAAAAACAAAAGTCCTAAAAATAAAATAAGTCATTAGTAGAAATGTAGAATGGGGTCCGAATACCAAAAGATTTGTATGTTGTACCAAAAAAAATTGATAGACACCACCACAAATGTTCGTAAACAAGAGCCGTCTTTTTTGTCCTGCGTTGTGTTTTCTTATAACAAAATTCATTAAAAAAATACCACAATATTTTTGTAAAATAACACAAAGAATTTGTAAAAGTAACCAAAAAAAAATTTATATTCGAGGCGACAAGAATTCATAAAGGACATACCGTAAACCCACAGTAAAAAAAACTAGCCACAAAAATTCAAGTCGACTTGTGCAGCCGGGTCCTAAATATCGGGTCAAGGTGGGCCCACTGAGCTGTCCTTGAGGCGAGTCACATGCGCCTGCTATCACCCACTGCCTGGCCCCCCCCCCACGCGTCTCGGACCCCACCTTCGGGACCCACACGCCTGTGTGGGTACTGGGAAGTACTAGATTCCTTGTTCTCTCGGAGATACACCGTATTCTCCCACCATTTAGTATAAGTGAGACCAGTCTCATTTACGGTCCAGATCGATCCCGGCGCTTATCCCAACGGCCAAGATTTGATCAAGCCGTTTTTAAGTTTTGGACAGAGCACCGCATCTTATAAAACAACGCCGGCCATGTGCCGCGGTCTACGTGAAGTGCCCCGCCCGCCTCTCTCTTCGCGGCAGTTAGGGTCCTTAGGGATGTCCAAACAAATTTACTTCCACATCGACTAATCCTCTTTGGTTGTCCGCCAAAAAACAGTCAATCCACACTGAGATAGGGGGATCTAGGTTCACAAAAAATTACTCCCTCCGTTATCATTATTTTGTTTCACGTCCTATATCTACTGGATAGAAAGTTATTTTAACTTTTAATTGGTAATAATATTTATATGCAATATGAATATTATTTGATAAATCTCAATAAATTCTTTTAAATAATGTTTATAAAATCACCTAAAAAAATTATAAATTTTAAAATATAATTAATTGAAAAGTAGCACAGACTACCAAAAGAAACTAAAGAATAGGAACGGAGGTAGTAATTTCTTGCAATTTGACTCAAATAATCGAATCCCGATCAATTATGTAGAAAGCAAACTTATCAATCAATCAGACTGATCTTGGGGCTCATCTCTCTTCTTTATGAGAAATTTTTGGTTGCAAATCAGTACCACGTGATACTCATGCAGCATATCCAAGTCGTCCAAACAATGCAATTGATACCCTCGGATGGAAACACGCTCTTCCTTTTCTTTAAGTTAATTTGGCACCTTTAAATTCGAGCTATCGATTGCATTATTTGAACGACTCAGATGTGCTGCACAGGTATCATGTCAACCTTACCCTATTTGTAACAAAAATATTCTTCTTGTTTTTGTGGACTCTCGCTGTAGTGACTTCAGAGCTGGCCAGAGTTTTAACTAATCAGCTGTCCCCCATCGAACGGCTTTCCTTCCACCGGGGATTGGCTCATTTGATCGGCTTGACTGACTCGCTCGGCTTGCTCTGGTTGAAGCCGAGTTGAACTCGCCAATCGAAAGTAAAAATCAGGTGCATCGAAGTGATGGCCTCTATCGGTCTTCGCTCTACCACCACGCAGTCCGTGCAAGTGGGCCACGTGCGCGCGCGCCAGATGGCGTGATTTTCTATTGGTTACGGAGAGGGGTTTTGCAGTAGTCCGAAGCACGGTAGATGGCCCGTGATCTCCTTACGTGTAGGGTGGAGATTTATTCATAAAGAAGCTATGCGTGCACCAGAGGTGAGTCACACAAAAATGATTAGAATAGTTCAATTGATTTTAAAACATGTTTTTTTTTAAGAAGAGCTCATTTTGATATTGATAAGAGTTTGTTATATTTTTCTTGCTGAATTTAATTGGATAAACACTGAATAAATTGATCAAGTATTTGAAGATGTTCTGATTTTTTGCACAGACTCTAAGGCTAGGTTCCTCTAAGCAAAGTTTAGTACTTTTTGTGTCGAGACGAATCAATAATCCACAAAAGTATGACGCAAAACTAACAAATGTGTAAAAAAAATGAATAACGACAAAAAATGCTAATATTGCTTAGTGGAACACCTTCTTAAAACGACTTGACTAAATTTTTTTTTTTCAACGGAAGAAGCACATTCATTAATCAAGCTATATAGCATCTACAGAATAACTCTGAATACAGATCAGGGCATATGGTAAATGCAAATTTTTACCCAAATACAGAGATACAAAGACACAATACAAAAAAAGACTAAGAGACGAAACTAGCGTCTAACGTCTATACAAGAGTCATCGCTCACTTATTCACACCGTCGACATGGACCGGCTAACGTGGAGCTAGTACCCAGACACAAATGTCTCAAGGTGGCGGAGCTCCATATCAAAGATAACATTAAACCTGTGGAAATTAGTCACCCGATCTGGGAAAATCAGATCGGAAACACAACCCTGCGGGAAGACCCACCGAGACAAAAACCAGACCCAACATCCGGACAGAAACCGGCCTTAACATCTGGACGTAAAATCGAATAAGTGTTCGAACAAAACAAAAACGAAAAACAAAACCAAAACTCTAACCTACCGAAACACTCAAACAGCCACCGCAACACCACTCCAACAGCCACCGAAGAACCACCCAAACAACTACCGAACCAACCACCAGAACCACAATAGTGATTGCCCCCACTGCCCCCACGCCCAGTCCCATCACTCTTTATCCACTTCAGCATCGCCATCAATAACTCAGCAAAGAACACCAAAACCGGTGAGGCCCACTTGGCCGATAAGCCCAAAAGTCCAAAAAAACTGGATACATCCAGCAATGGGAGGGGGGGAACGAGGAGGGAGGGGGGGAGTGATAGCCTACGGAGGAGAGGAGTGCTGACAAGGGAAGGGGAAAAGAAAAAAGGAGAGAGGGGGGGGGGGGGGGGCCTTGGGGAGAGGAGGCGGCACCTCCCCCAAGCGAATAGCAGCGCTTGGGTATTTTCAAGGAGGGTTTCGAGGAGCAATATTCTCTCGCTCTATGTGCAGATAATAGGATTATCCGCATTGACTAAATTGAACAACTTAGCTTACTAGTGTGAACGACTTGCTAAAATGTCATAAATTATTGCCCGGAATAGTTAAGAGAAACATGACCTTAGTGTAAATTGTGTATCCATAGTCGGGCTCTATATCCATGGGAGTATAGGTCAATTAAGGCCCCTCGTGTTTTCTAGGCCACTCGTGTTTTCTATGGTTGACTCTAAATATGAGGTGCTAATTTGTTGGTAACATGAAAATCACGATTGGGTTAGGCAGCATTTTCTCGTTGGTTACATTAATAATGAATTAGCTCTACTTGGTTTTTTCCCATAATACCAAAAGATTTGTGATTTTAGCACTCTAAAAATTGATTGAGGGGCTCCAAAATTGAATTATATTGATACGTAAAATAACGTCGTTTTGGAGCCCCTCCTTTAATTTTTAGAATGCTAAAATTAATTTTCAATACCAAAGCACAGGACAAGGCTTATGGTGTGAATATCATACTCGAACTTTGGTGAGGCATGATTGGTCTTTGCCTGCACGAAAGGATGATTGGTCTTTGCCTCCGCAAAAGGTTGAGAGAGAGCCAGGACCATGAAGGCAAGAATCATGATGTCTGCGAGAGACTAGTATGCAGCAGTTGTCTGGCTGTCGTTTTCAACTTTTTTATGGCCAAATTTCGTCAAAGGCGCTATCAATTTCTTTGCCATTTCTAATACTAGAAAACAGAGTATGAAGGTAGATGGATGATGGTCCCAATGTCTCCCTGCACCTAGCCACCTATTCTTAGGTTCGCCACATGCTGCCCCTCAAGTTGGTCTGGCTCTGTTTTAAGGACAGTTCTTGTGCATATATACAGATACAGCTCCAATATTAACAGTTCTCAGCAATATTATAGTAGTATCTAGGTAATTATTGAGACTGGACTAACAATTAATAATCCTGCCCACTTTGATTCATCGATCATACTTGTAATGCAGATGGGACTTTAATCATCAAGGTTTGACCTAATTAACACAGTTATATAGGCACTTGCAATAAACTCTTTAATTTATTCTCCAAGAAAGATCACATAGATAAAATTATAAATTTTGGAGTGATATTTTCTTGTATAAAGATGTTCCGGTGATGTTATGGTGACTAAATTTTTTAAATATTATATCTCGACATCACGTGTCATGACGTTTTGCACAAACTAACTGGATTCGCTAGTAGACCGTCATGTCTATTTTGATGGATAAAACAGTTATCGTATTCTTTATGTTCACCGGTCGCAAATTAGACCGTCAATCTTTTTATTGGTGAAGTCATCACTTACAGTTACTCTTACTTTCCGTTAGTGGTAAGAAAGTGGTCCACTTATTTTCTCTGCCTTCAGTAAGGTACCAAAAATATACAAAAATAGTATACTAACATTTTCAAGGAAATTAACTAAATACAACAAAGTGAAAGGATGAGAACCGTGAAATCAAACATATTGTACCAAAAATGAGAGGATAAAAAAGATACCAACTATGGTATCACGTCACCATTAGAGCTGTAAATGAACCGAGCTGCTCGCGAGCTCAGCTCGGTTCAGCTCGTTAAGGACTCAGCTTGATTAAAAAATGAGCCGAGTGAAATTCGGCTTGTTCGACAAAAGCTCGGCTCGTTAAAAGAGACTCGACTCGATTAAAAGACTCATTTAGTAAATAAATAACTATACACGTTTAAACACGGCATAAAAGTGTGTGCGTAGTTGTGTATGATTGTAAAAAGAATTTAGGTCCAATGTGTGTGGGCCCCAACTCTCTTACGAGTTTGTGTGAGCTCCACCCACCTCTCTTGTTAGACTGTATATGTGTATCATCAGTGTATGGTGTTTGTGTATATGTTTGTGTGCGATTATAGAATTTTTGCCATTTAATTTGGTACAGTTATTTTATTTGATGTATAAAATGCATTTTCTTTCACTTACGTTTATGAACAATTATTAAAAATACCATTGAAAATTCCTTGTTCCTTGGCGCAGATGATATCATGATACGTCATTTGGAAAATGACTGGAGCAACTCGCCCGGGTCCGGCAGTTCTGCTATTTTAACTGAAACCACAAAACGAACTCAACGGATAATCGTAAATTACCGTACATAGACGAGCCAGCTAATTCCGAGCCGCGCCGATAAGACAAAAAGATATCTTCTTCTCACTCCTTCACGTCTCTTCCAGCTCAGCAAAAATCCTTAAAATCTCGGGTTAAATCTTAACCCCGGTTAAGCCCCTTCCATTTCCTCTCTCTCATTAGCCGCGCCACTGCTCAAATCCCTCCCTCTCTCTCTTCTCTCTCTCCTCTCTCTCTCTCTCTCTCTCTTATGGATACGACTTGGACCTGGTACTCCGGCCGCCGCCTCCGTCAAACCTAGCGGACCTCCAGATTCAACGGCGGAGACTATATCCGACGGTCCAGATCTCCGCAGCAAAGCTGAATCCGCCGCAGCCATGGAAGACGAGAAAGGAGCACTAGTCCAAAAGCTGATCGACGTCGTCAACGAGATTTCGGTGGTATCGGATTTCAGGTGTACGGTGAAGAAGCAGTACTGCAACCTGGCGAGGCGGCTGAAGCTGTTGACTCCAATGTTCGAAGAGATTCGCGACATCAAGGAGCCGGTCCCCGAGGAGTCGTTCCGAGCCCTGAGCTCGTTGAAGGAGGCCCTGGAATCGGCCAGAGACTTGCTCAGGTTCGCTAGCGAAGGGAGCAAGATTTATATGGTAAGCGTGTTCTATTTCTTGTTCCGCGTTGCGATTGTTGATTAGTCTCTGCTTGGATGCTCTGGTTTAGATCTGGATACGGTTTTTCGCTTTCTCGTTGGAATTTATTACTGATTGTGTAGGTGAATGTCACAAATCAGTTCGATTGCTGATAAATGTGGAGAAAAGGTTAATTTTGTTTTGATAACTCAAGTGTCCGGTGGCTGGCTTACGCGCATCTGGACTAATCCCAGGGGCCGACTCCACCGCCCTATTGCGGGGAGCCCAATTGAAGCCGAAGCAATTGCTCTGTGAGACCTTAAGTGCGAGCAAACCCCTAAGTCCCATGTCACCACCAGGCCAACCCCTTGGGGTTTTAAAAAAATGGATTAATTGATGTTTTCTTTTTTCTTGTTTTCAAACGTGGATGTGTGCTGTGCTAGCTTCACAGAAAGTCGAGCAAATCAGATAGTTGGTTGCCGATGAAGGATTTGTAGTTATCGACTTGTCAGGGCCTGAATCACATCTATTTTCGCATTTAAATCTAAATTTACATCCTTCTGTAATATGACGTATGAGTGTACAAAGAGATTCGATATATATATATATATATATATATATATGTATTTATGTATGTATTTTTACTTGCTAGGTTTGAATGAGAGACAAGATTGTGTGTACGTTATTGCTGTTTAATTTTATTCGAGTACACAGGAAATGGTTGATAAGTTGGAATTTTAAGGAGTTTTTTCCGTATGTAATTAGGAATTTTAGGGGTTTTTGTAGGGCCAATCTCGTAGAACTTTTTCAAACTAACTTGAAAAACTAGTACTCCATAAATCAAACCAATCTGAGCCTTATATCCCAATCACTTGGGGTCGGCTGTATGAATCATTTTCCTCCATTGAGAAAAAAAAAAACTAGTCCTCCATAAGTAGCAGGAATATCTGGGGTTGTGCAGGGGCTGGGGCAACTCGCGCACCCCTTGTGTCCACCCTGAAGATGGTTTTTGTTCGGCACTTGTTTGCAGGATTTTTCCTTTTGTTTTTCTATGAAATTTTCCTTCTGCTATGTTGTAGTGTTTGTGGTGATAGGGCTTCCAATTGCTGTTGGATTTCTACATGTTTTGTTTTGTACAACGGTTTTCTGCACGGTAAAATAAACTTAAGCAGTGGCTTTATTTGTTGATTTTGGGGTTTCTGTTTATAAATTCAGATTTGTAAGCGGTAATGGTTGACTAAAATTCCGAGTTTGGAGAGAAGCAGATTCACAGAAGTAGTTTCACATTTAAGATATTCTTTTATACTTCTGGGTGCCTTGCATTTATTCTTTGTCCACAGCAAATATTCTTTTGACCAAGATTTTTTGGGCTTCCTAATCTCAAATGTGGCTGAAGTGTCTAATCTATGAGTTGATTACCATAGGAACAGAATATGACATGCCAGCACTGATTCGTTTTGTTTTCTTGCAACTCTTTTTGGATAGTAGTTTTTTCCCTGCATAAATGTTGGTTTATCCTGTTTTAGTTTCTGCTTTTATCAAACGAAATCAGATACCTCTGTATGGATTAACTGCATTTGTAGGTGCGCTTGGTATACTAAGAAAGTAAGAACATTACTATACTGAGTACCATTATGAAACAGCTTTCCTGGTTTTGCTTTTATTTTTGTTTTCATGCAGACTTTTTTCATATAATGCCATTTCTTGATTGAAAATATACCATTTACTGTCAATGAGCATAGCTTTTTTTTCTGTTCTCGGTCCATGTTCCATTGTTGCTGAATCCATTTTGTTTTAGAAGACAAAATTTGTTGGCGTACGTTTGTTGTGGACTCCAAAGGCCATTTTAGGCATTCTACCAGTTCAAAATAGTGGCCTTCCTAACTTTTGCTGATGAAATGCATCACCAAGCTGTGACTTGCATACAACTCTTCATGCATATGACAAATGAGATCTGGGAGAAGTGTTCAAGTCGGGTGGCACCAGAGGAACAAAAAAATGGTTTTGGTTTCTTTGAGGAAAGAAATAAATGATGGTGATATACTGAACAAAGTTTTAGATTGGAATTGGTTGAATCAGTTGACATTCTCAGTAACTCAATTTTGTTGAAGTCTCTCTCTCTTGCTCTCTGTCGGGTTGTTGTTAACTTTGTTTTGTGTTAACATCCTTTAGATCTGAATGGATGTTATTACGGGGCTCCAATTTCTTCGGTTTAGCGTTTGTTTTGGTGTTGTATTATTCCTCTCTTACATTCTTTTCAGATTGAGGGCAGCATATATTCTTATTGTTCAACTGTTACTGCTGGGTGATTTTATCTGGAACTGTGAGTTTTGTCTTGTGGACTCCTATCCACTTGGTTAAACCAAATTTTTTACTGTATCTTCAGGTCCTAGAGAAGGATGACATTATGAATAGATTCCAAGAAGTGACAACTTGTTTGGAACAAGCTCTAGGTGGAATTCACTATGAAAGGCTTGACATTTCAGATGAAGTCAAGGAACAGGTTGGATTCTTCATTCAAAACTTCCATTTTCCTTTAAAGGAAACCCCATTACACTGGAGCTCAGGAATATACCTTTTTTTTTTTTGCTTGGCCAAGAATATACCTTCACTTGAATATTCAATCTATCTGTTTGCAGTATTAACGCACTCATGAAGTAGTCGTCTTTTTGGACAACTTTGTAGTCGGAAATCAATATAAGATCGTGACATGCATTGATAAGGAACTAAACGATGGTTAAAATACTCCATTTATTGCCCTATCGATGCTAGTCAAATATGATTATTGAAGCAGTCCCCAAAGTGCAGGAGTTCACATTAATATTATCTTTCCTTCTACATATCTGTAGGTTGAACTTGTACAATCTCAATTCAGAAGAGCAAAAGGAAGGGTCGATGTACCCGATCTCGAGTTGTACGAGGATCTCTTGTTCCTTTACGACAAGAACAATGATGTGTCAGCAGATCCAGCTGTCATAAGAAGAGTAGCTGAAAAATTACAACTGATGGGAGTAGCTGAGCTCACCCAAGAATCAATAGCCTTGCATGAGATGGTTTCTGCCTCTGGAGATCCAGGAGAGAGCATAGAGAAGATGTCAATGCTACTGAAGAAAATAAAGGATTTTGTGCAGACGGAGAATCCTAACTTGGATTCTCCTTCAAGGGGAAACTCTATTCCTTCAAGTTGCAGTGGGCAAGTGTCCGCAGAGGAGGCCCACAAATCCATTATCATACCAGATGATTTCCGGTGTCCAATATCCCTGGAATTGATGAGGGATCCTGTCATTGTCTCCACTGGGCAGGTAGTGTATCTTTACCTAGACACTCTTTGATTACTGAAAGTCAGTTGCATCATATGCTGATTTTCTTTTATGCTTAAGTCTCACTGCACATCTACCTATCCCATCAGTGCGATTTGTGTGTTCTTGGTTAGTTCCCATTCTGACATTCTCTAACAATACCCTTCTGTTTTCTCCTTTGTAGACATATGAGCGATCCTGCATTGAGAAATGGCTGGACGCAGGGCATGAAACATGTCCAAAGACACAACAAGCCCTCAGTAGCACTGCCCTTACACCCAACTATGTCCTCCGTAGCCTCATAGCCCAATGGTGTGAGGCAAATGGGGTCGAATCACCAAAACGAGCAAGCTCTCGCCCGAACAAGACTTCATCGGCTTTCTCATCTGCTGAACGTACCAAGATAGAGACTCTACTGCACAAGCTCACATCCGGTAGCCCAGAAGACCAGCGATCCGCAGCAGGCGAAATTCGCCTTCTTGCCAAACGCAATGCAGATAACCGTGTCGCCATTGCCGAAGCTGGGGCCATCCCTCTACTTGTTGACCTTCTTTGCACACCTGATTCGCGCACCCAAGAGCATGCGGTTACAGCACTCCTCAACCTTTCCATATGTGAGGACAACAAAGGAAGCATCATAACATCTGGGGCAGTGCCTGGAATAGTCCACGTGCTGAAAAAGGGAAGCATGGAAGCGCGTGAAAATGCAGCAGCCACCCTATTTAGCCTCTCGGTCGTGGATGAAAATAAGGTTACAATAGGTTCCTCAGGGGCAATCCCACCTCTTGTAACGCTTCTTAGCGAAGGTACCCAAAGGGGGAAGAAAGATGCTGCAACAGCACTTTTCAACTTGTGCATATACCAAGGGAACAAAGGAAAGGCAGTTAGGGCTGGAGTGGTGCCCACATTGATGCGCCTACTTACGGAACCACAAGGTGGAATGGTGGACGAGTCGCTAGCTATTCTGGCGATACTGTCTAGCCATCCAGACGGCAAAACAGCCATTGGAGCTGCAGAGGCTGTGCCGGTTTTGGTAGAGGTTATTGGAAGTGGGTCCCCCAGGAACAAAGAGAATGCCGCAGCTGTTATGGTTCACCTCTGTTCTGGAGACCAGAAATATCTGGTTGAGGCTCAGGAGCTTGGAGTGACGGGTCTGCTAGTTGATTTGGCACAAAATGGAACGGATAGGGGGAAGAGAAAGGCCGTGCAGTTGCTTGAGAGAATGAATAGATTCGCCGAGCAGCAGAAGCAGGCCCAGGCCCAGTCCCAAGCCCAAGCTGAGGCTCAAAACTAGCCGCCGCCGTGATGCTGTTGATGTCAAGAGGACTTTTGGTTTTCTCATATGTTGGCTTTGTTTCTTTGGTTCGTTCTTTCGGGTATTTAAAGTTGGGAAGGGTGTATCGGTTCAATTAGAAGGGTGGGAAGGTGGAAGATCACCATCCCCTCAGCTTAAGTTACTCATCTGATTTTGTTGGGTTGAGGGCTATACTTCGGTAATCCCCGAGTAATTATTCATAGAATCATCAGATCAAAGGAGAAAAAACAGAGAGAGAGAGAAAGGTGTATGGAAATGTGAGCTGACATGTACTGTATTTGGAGTGAACCATTGTAACAACATGTGTAACTGTTGAGCATCCTCAAGGTTTTTAATTGAAGGAGATGTTTCCCTGTATCCCCCTGTCAAACTCTACTGCATTATTTTTCCCCCATATTGAACAATTTCGATACTTTAAATGAAATTTAAGTTAGGTCATTGTATAATTGCTGCTTTCCTTGGAAAAATTGGCTTTGCCGTCTCCAGTTCAATTCTGTATCCAAGACTTGTAAATTCAGCTTAAGCATAGGAGTGGTAGAAGTGATTCTGTTGGTTTAGATTCAACAAATTTTGTCGTAATGGAAAATTTGAAAGTGTAAAAGTTATTTACTACTACTCAATCATTTGTCATTGGCTATGACAAGTAGCCAGTGATATGGCCTGCTGTTACATTGATACTCCTATATCTCAGGTGTTCGATTACCTTAAATACACCTCAACTAATTCTAGAAATTCAATCCTACCGTTCACTCGTAGGGGAGCCCAATAAAAATCAGAGCATGTTTCTGTATAGTCTAGTCTCCAAAGAGCCGATAAAATCTGAAAGGTTTCAAGCGTGAGATTTTAGGATGGAACCAATCCTCAAGTCCCAGTACCACCAACCAACCTTAAGTAATCTATTTTAGTTTCTTGCTTTCAGATTCGATAGAATTTAGCACTATTTTTACTTTGAACATCAGAACATGGGTTTGAATAAATTGATATTGAGACATTTGTCCGATTCGGAAGGAAGGAGGTCGGTCAATCCAATGGCTTAGCGCAAATGGGAATCTCTGAAAATTCGTGCCTGCTTCTAGTTGTCCGAATCTTCTCCTTCGTTTCCAGAGTTATAGCAGGACTTGACTCGGAAAAATTATTGGCTCCTGGTTTTGGACACCGTCACGTTTTTTTTTTTTTAAATCACTGTCAAGTTACCCGGTTGCAACAATTACCGGAAAGTCTACGTACACAATTTTTAAATACAACTCTAGACACAATAGTATTTGCAACCATTTGATAGATGTAGCGAATGGTTTTGAGACAATTGTGTTTTGAAATTCTGTGCGTAGCATTACTAAAAAATTACTACTATTTGGAGGAAGTTGAGAGAGAATTTCGGCTCTGGCACACCATGTGCAGCCAACTGGGCTTAGGCCCGACCCAAAGAAAAAGGTCGAGAAAAGACTTTGGGAAATGACGCTAATGACGTGTTTTGATAATTAATATCCGTTAAGAACATGTTGAGAATACTTGTTACAGTAATATTGGAAATGTCCTTCGCAGATATTAATTATCAAAACATGTCCTACGCCGTCATTTTCTCAAAGACTTTAGCTTTAATGGAGATTTGGACTCCCTTCTTTTGTTGCCCTTAAAAATTACTCTATTCCAACCTTCTTTTGTTGCCCTTGAAAATTACTCCATTCCTAACAATGTTTTTTACTTTTCCTCCTCTTGTCCCTCTACAAATTTAACCCTGCCACAGTATCAACTCAAAGCCCCGGCAACCAAAGTGGTTTTTTTTTTAACAGCGAATAATTTTTTTTATTAATCTGAGTGAAATTACAATAATTAGAAGGACAGAAAGTACAAGGCATTACAATGAATGAAATGCCTCCCAATCGACCCAACCTGCCCGCTAATCACATGCCACTAACTATCCTAACAACTCATTTGGATGGAGGGAGTTTGAGAGAAAAGAAACGAACCGAGGGAGAGAGCTCTCTCTCGCACGTTTGGCTGGACAAGAAGGTGAGAAACGGTGGGAGAGGGTGAGAGAGCAGATCCCCTTCAAACTCCCATTTCATTTCTCACTAATATTCGTGAAGGAGAAAAAGAGAAGATTCCATTTTCACCCCTCCTCCGCCTCCCCTCACTGTTGCCGCCGCACCACCACTTCATGTCCTTAGCCCACCATCACCGCTGCAAGCCAGTGGATCAAGGGTTGTGAGATTTTTTTTTTTTTTTTTTTTGAGGAAGACGATCGGTGGGAGTGATGGTGGTGATCGTGGGGCAGTGACGGAGAGAGAGGACTGTGCGGTGGGTTTTTTTTTTTTTTTTTAAGAAGAGGTTGCACGTATAAATGGAGGGCTGAAAATTAGAATAAAAGAGAAGGGTATATATCGGTAAAATACATACAATCCTCTCTTTTTTTTTTCTCACTTATATTTTGTTCATCCAAATGAGATGGTGAGAAATCACACTCCTTTATTTTCTTTTCTCACTAATAAGAAAAACCATACCCCTTTCTTTAATTTTCTTTTCTCACCTAGATAGCCAAACGGACGGTAAGTGCTACCCACAATAAACAAAAATAACCTGCACAAACCACTAGAGATGATAGCAACAAAAAAACCCCATCTCTAACAGCCCGGCACTACCACCGCGCAACCCAAGCCTGCGGTGAGCTGCCTCCAAATACTGGCCTCCAGGCAATCCACCCACCACTAAATGACACCACCCAACGGTAAGCATTTGCACCAACAAATTAAACCCGCAAGAGAAACCTCCGGAAGGTTTAGGTCGAATCAACAATCCAACAATGGCAACAAAGAATAGATTGAGACATCGAAAGAATGAGATAGAAAGACCCAGAGACCCATAGACACGCGACTCTACAATGTCGCTTAGTCGAAACCGGATATACCCAACAGTGTAAATCAGCGGGAGCCACGCCCAAATCATCTTTGCCGCTAGGCCCAAAACCGGAACCTGGCAACCAAAGTTAGCAAACCAAAAAGTTATCCTTTTTCTCGTTAAAAAAAAATAGTACCCTTTATTCACATCCCCGAAATTGCCAACTATACCTACGGATCGGTTAATCGGGATTCGGGCTATGCGGGCCAGTGACGAGTGTTTTTTTCTTGACGAAAGTTCGTATTGTTAGAATAATTAGATTAGAATCTTGTAGGAGAAGTCGAACTCTGGACCTTCTTACTCCTTGCACTAAAGTTCATTCCCTGATGCTTTCTCACTCCTCGCACGACTAAAGTTCATTTTCTAATGCCATTGGGCCAAAAGTCTCTTAGCCCATAACGAGTTACCGGCACAATAGGAGACACCACTCACAATGCATACACTAGTTCCATGTATAACATACAACCAAACTGAATATTCTGATCACAGAAACGAGAGAGAGAGAGAGAGAGAGAGAGAGAGAGAGAGAGAGAGAGAGAG
>BPLS01000154.1:377222-389565 GCA_019656275.1 Rhododendron kiyosumense | reverse complement strand
CGTGCTGTGCGGCTGTCAGTGCCGCCTTGCCGGCATCGGTCCGATGATCGGAGACGTCCACTGCGTAGAGCTTGTCGAGTACTACATGTGTACCAAAAATTAACCCGATCAAAAATCGTTAAGTACTTTATCGGAATACATATAACTTGGAAAAAAATGAATCCTAATGGATAAGAAACATTGGATCAAAACCACTGAATCCATTCTTTTCAAATTATATATGTTCCGATGAGGCACTTAACGATATTTGATCGGGTTGATTTTTGGTACACTTATAGTACTCGATGAGCTCTACGCAGTGGACGTCTCCGATCGTCGGGCCGATGCCGGCAAGGCGGCACTGGCGGCCGCACAGCACACGAAGCTGTGCAGCACACTCCCAGCATCCACACCGGCTGGCCTAGCCTCCATTTCCAAAGAGAAGTCTTAAAAGACAGCATTCAAAATTGACATGTCGTATGTATCTGTCAAAGTTTTATATCCATCTCAAAATTTGACAATCATTGGAAAGATCACAGATGTTATTAAGTGATCACTCATTCCACTCCCAAGCAATGTGTGATTCATTTTTTTAACTGTGTCTTTCTTCTTTTTTCGATAGTTAAGGGTGTCTGGATCGCTTACATGTATCTCGACTATTTCCTTTTCTACTCCAGCCAAAGGCAGGCATGCCATCCACGCCTGAAATATTTGGGGATCTACAAGAGATTTTTTTCTTGCAACTTGATCCCAAAATATTGTCAGATTTCAAAACTCATGATGTTCGGGTTTACCGCTCAACTATGTTACCATTTAAGATATTGTTATGACATGTCATATCACCGTGTAGCAAAGGCATGCAATTAAAGCTGCATTCTTAGGGCACCCCTTGTTGGAGAATTCAATAAGTGCAGTACAAGTCCTACAAACAAGCTCTTTTTTTTTTTTTTTTTTTTTAAATTCTTCAAATCTAATCTATTCTAACAAAGTTAAGAATCTTAAAATTACTATGTTAATTCGTTGCTCACGTTACATAACATCTTTAAGCTAGTATTGGGCTTGCCTGAAATTTTGTAAAGAAAGGGGAAAGGTCCTATAGAAAATCAACTAGTGCAACCAAACTGGCCCTAAAACCACATAGCCATTCTCGATCGCAAAATTCCAGAACCTATTTTTACTTATTTTACCATTCAAAAAGGCCCATCTCATTTTTTTCATGAAAAATATGGAAGTTACTGTAATACGTACTTTCGATAATTACATTAAGTCACGTCATCCAAGACTTTTTTCCCCACCTTTTATGATAACATATTCCGTGCCACGTGGTACCCGACCACCACTAAATAATTTTTCGCAAACTATCGCCCACTGCGGCACTACCTAGACAACTTTTTTCATACTTGGCATGGGCCAAATAATCCCCCCACCTAGCAATTTATTTTGTTTGGACATATATAGAACACTTATGGCCCACTCATCTCAATTTGGACAAGGATTTCTAGGCTATAGATAATCCATTCTACTAAAATTCTTATTTTTTTAAGTATGTATTTCTTTTTTTACAACATAGATTATTCTCTCATAATATATTATTTTTAATTTTAAAAAATAAGTATTTATTTTAGTTAGCAGAACGAGGCTGGTCCACTTGATCATCATGATGCTTTGTTAAGCTCAAGCAACACTTGATGTCCTCTTTATCTCCATTAACAAACTTACACACTCCAATTTAACCACTTCACCTAGTAAGCCCAATTAAACACTTTACAAACAAAGATATTAGAGCAGCTTCAACGGGATCCTTCAAATTTCACGGGACAAAGTAACAGCGGGTCTTTTTACTGCCATTTGAAAGGTCAAATCCAACGTAAATTTGGCATGACTCTTTCAATTCGTGAAAGGAGACTTCAAATTATTACTTATTATTTTTTGTTCGGAAAAGTAACAAGTTGAAAACAAGGCCTTCAAAAGAATTGAAGCCTTCAAATTTGAAGCTAAAGTTGGAGAGGGAGGGTTTTGTGAATGAAATTAAAAAAAAAATCTCCTTTAATTCTAGAAAACCCAACAATTTGGAAGAAACCCAAAATCCATATATATCCACAAGATTCCATTGGGCCTAGATATGAAGTTGGGCTGGGCTTTTCCAGCGTCCATATCCACCCTTGGACCGGGCCGTCCGGAAAAATCTGAAACCGTCAAAACCCACTATTAAATCCAAATTTGTTCCTTCTAATTGCACCGTGCAGCTGACCGTTATCTGAGTCGGTATTAGAACCGCCTCAATGAACTGATCCATTCATTTTGTAAAACTCGACTAAGTAGATTATGTAACCACTACAACAAAATAGCTGGCCGGTCTAATTTTTTTTCAAAAGATTAGGTATAAGTAGATTATTTGAGAAGTCTTTAATAAACCTATTTCTTCAACGCATATTGCTATATGGCTTTCTCTATTTTCAGCTAGATTGGAGGAAACCCTCAATAATTGTCAGAGTTTTCTGGTTCATTCATTTTTTAAATCAATATTTGATTTCTAATATATCTATCCGTGTCTAATCAAGCTGATTTTGGTGTGAAAACTTATATATATATATACATACATATATATATATATAACAAATCCGGACCATATATGTATACATATACATATATATGTGTGTGTGTGTGTTGTCCCACAACAATGTGTACTTTGTTGTGCAAAGTTTAGCCAAAAAATAGCTAAGGTTCTTATTTTGTAAATACTCATTCTCGCTTTACGAGACTAATCATTCTTTCATAATATATCACCTTTAATTTAAATAATTACTTATTTTTTTTAACGGAACAGAGCCTAAGTACTGTACTATTTTATAACTTCAATAGTACGAAAAATAGACCAAAGCCATGTGTGCAATTTTTATCTTTCTCCACCTACTTTTGCACATGGATTAATACAGTAGTTCGAAATTTGTGCAAGAAGATAAACCAAACCCACTATGTGATGGAAGGATAACAATGAATGTTAGTAATAAATGCATCAGCACTATAACCAACCAATCAATGGATTGGATTTTGGAGCCGCCCTGTTTGGTAAAACTCTTCTTTCAGCTTTCTTAGCTTAAAATTCGAAAATGTGAGCTCATATTGTCAGTGCCGGCCCCTGAGAAGAAGCGAACAAAGCTATCATTTTAGGCCTCAAAATAGTTTTAAAATGTGGGCCCCAAAATTATATAGTATGTACCTTTACTATAGGTATAGAAAATTAAGGTTCCGTTTCAGAACACCGTTTTAGAAAATAAGTATTTATTTCACATTTTTAAACTCAAAAATAATGTAAATGTAAAATGATCTTTGATTTTTGATTTTTTGCACTGTATAAAAGATCTCATCGAGATCTTTCAAACAACATACATATTGGAGGGGGAGGCTCTTGCCTCTACCTCCTCCCCTGAGCTTCCACCTTCTCATCCCTATCCTCTTTCTCCCTCCCTCTCTCCATTCCTTCTCTATCTCTCCTAATTCTCCCATTTTCACCCTCAGTAGGGGGTTTTGTTGTGTGCGACCGCTGGGGGGGGGGGGGGGGGGCATGGTGGTCAGCCAGTGGTCCTCCTCTTTGCTTGGATCCCTCCAAGCCTCCAGATCTATGTGGTTGCGGCGGCGGTGGTGTTGGGGTGCAAGGGACAATGTGGTTTGGGTTTGGGCGTAATAATGGACGACGTGAGATGGGGTTTTTCTTGTTCAGTAGTCTGGTTTTTTTAGTTCTTTCTCCGGCTTATCCGAATTTCCCCCCAATTGGTTTTCCCAGTTGAGTTATATTTCCAATCCTGGTTCCCCCGGATCTGGAGGGTAGAGGTAGTGGGCGAATAACAACTTCGGAGCTTGGTTCGTGGAGTTGGTGGTATAAGGGTTGGGGCTTGGCCCTGGGGCCGATCGTCCTGATTATCAGCTGTGGGGGAGTCTATGCAAAGGGGTTCACTTTTATCGGCACCGTGGGCCGGTTCTAATCGAAGTCTTAGCCCTTGCGAATTTCCTCTTCATTCCTCTGTGCCTGGAGCCTGCTCGTGTCAGCGGGGGCTTGTCGGAGATGCTTCTCCACTGTTTCGGTTCGAGATCCAGTCGGTGCCTCCATCTTCGGTGGCGGGTGGTTTCCTCTTGGCCGAAACATGGCCGGCGTGCTAGGTGGATTTATTTCCATTGGTGGCTGTGATTTTCTTTTGTCTAGTGTTTCCCTTATTTCCATCGGTTATGTTTTGGTTATCTCTCTTTGGAAGCCTGCCCCAAGCCGGGGCAACTAGTGATAGATAGCTGGCCCCTCGTCTCCCGACCCTTTGTGGCAGTAAGTCGTGTACAGGTCTACTCTCTAGTTGTCGCAACGGCTTTATCGTTTGCCTCTTTGTCGCCGTTTTTCATTGGTTATTTTTTTCCATGATGACCTGTTGTAGATTTTTCTTTCTTTCTTTGTACTCGGATGAATTTGCTGTTTTAGCCGCTGTTAATTAAATGAATTTATGATTAAAAAAATAATAAGAACTTTTAAGTTTGAAAAAAATAATGAATTTATGGATTTGTATATTTTTAGATTTCAGTAAGTCTATTATTTTTAAGTTTGAAATTGACTTCTTAAAAAAAAAAAAAAAAACTTTTCTTTTCGTTCCGGATTGGGGCCTATGATCCACTAAAACTGAGCCCATCAATAAGATAGTCCAATTTATTCCCAAAAAAATTTTTTTGCTCCTCAATTGCTGCAACTTTTTTGTCATGATGTATGTATGATATTAGAATTCTATCTTGTTGGCTACTAATAATCATTGTTTTTGAAGTCCTATCTTTTTGTCTCTTTGCTTGTGTTATACAATAAGGGCTCCATGTTTTTTAAGTTCGTTTTAGGCCTCCAAAATATGAGGACATATTGTTTTGATTTGGTAAAATTATTCTACTCTTCTCTAGATTAGTGCAAAACTTAGTCTACCCTTCTGATTTCAAACAAAATGGCCCAAGAACAGGTTTAAGAATTTTCTCTTATCTGGGCCTACTTACTAGAAGGTCAAAGGTAGATCAAACTGAAGAAGAGCACCACATGACCGAACTAAAACATTTGAAAAGAGCAAATGAATAGCCGCAGAACCCTGATGACCAAGTCATGAAACGCGCGTGGGTAAGTGAGTGAAGTTGTGGGGGCGAGGGTATGAAATCATTATGGAAAAATCTCATGTTATTAAAATTCACAAGAGTAAGAATTGAAATCGGAAATTTAAAGCAAAAATTGAGGGCGAAAACGGAACCATACGCGATGATTATGTGACCTGACACTTGACAAAGAGTAGTAAAGAATAATTTAATCGCAAAAAAAAAAAAATTATCCCAGGGTAGGAATTGGTGTCTTGATAATCACCTGATAACCAATACATCAGAACATTTAAATTATAATCTCTGTTCTATCAATTCACGTGTTTGGTTAGTTAACGCAAGCTTCAATTGACCCCCCTACTAGTACACAGTGAGATTGATCCTCAAGATTAGTCGGTATACTTTGTGAAATACTTCAAAAAAGGATTCACAAAACAAATATATGATACCTTTGGCTTGATGGGATGGAAAAAAAAAAAAGAGAGGAGTGTACCCACAAGCCACTCAATAGAACATAACATCACAACAACCACAACAAAATACTAGCAAAGAACACAAATTTTCCTTTAAAAAAAAAATTTAAGGTAGGTTTGCCCAAGTATTTGGCTAACTAAACATTGCTATATTTAGCCCAAGTCTATTTTTTGAACAGATACCCCAAGTCTATTCAATATTAAAAAGTTGAAAGCTGAAACACAGATTTCCCAATATGTAAATGTACAAAGTACAAAGTACCCAAGGGAAGAAAAAAAAAAACAAATAAAAATCCATGAGGATCATATGCTGTAAGCTACGTTGCCCGCAATTGACCTCTTTTAACCTTTTTTGACGGGCAAAATGTTCGAATCAACTTAAGCGCAAGTGATGAAGATTTTAAGCCAGTGGAAGTACCTGTGGAAACTACTGATGCTGCTCTGTTTCTCTGTTTTTCCCCACAGTAATCCTAATGAAAGAACCATCTCTCTCCTCTTTAGCCCTCTTCTCTGCTTCTTCCCTCAACCTCCTCATCAGTTTCTCCTCAGCATCCCTCAAGAACTTCATCTTCGGAGGCGGTGAAGACCTCGGACTATCGAAATCCGCCTCCGAGAACGATTCAAACAGAGGATTCAACCCAGGGATTTCGTAAGGCTCGAACTGGTAACTACGCTTTGGCGAGGCCAACGGGGTGAGACTGACGGGCGTGTCGATAGCAAAAACAAGGTCGCCGAGGCTCCTAGTCCTAGACCCTTTTCTGCTTCTCTCTCCTCCTCTTGATTTCCCATCATCTGACTCCAAGTCTTCCTTGGTTTCTTCTTTGATTGTGAAGAGAAACCTTGGGGGCCCGCAGAGATTGTGAAGCCTCTTGAGTTCTGACTCCACACTTTCTTCTTCACCGAAGCCTTTCATGCCCAATTCGAGGTCTGGTTCTGGGCCTTTGGGATCTGGGTTCTTCAAACAATCGGCTGTTTCGACGGAATTTGGATTCTTACAGCAAAACAGAGTGGAAATCTCTTTCCCTCCTCTTCCGACGTTGCGTCTGTCCTCCTTCCTCCGCCGCACCAAGTGGTAAATCTCTGCGACGACGCCTAGGAAAACGAAACCGAAAACGAGACTCAGACCAATTCCTAAACTGCCAAAATATAACATCTTTCTGGCCGAGAAAAATCTTAGTTCGAAATCCGATGAAGAAAAATTAGCGACGAAGAAACAGTCACAGTCTCGAACCCATTCCGTGGGAAATCTCGAATGACACTAAGGAATGTTTTGTTGTGGAAATCGAGACCTGTGATTGACACAAGTGTCACTCAAATCTGATGAAGAACAGTCGTGGGTTTCTTCAAAGTGAAGCTGAAATGATACCCAGAGCTACAAGAAATCCGGAAGGGACCCCTCTTTCTCAACTAACTCGAATTGAAAAGGGAAAAATATTGCTAAAAAAGAAGAGATTTTTACTGGGAAAAAAACCAGAAAGTTCCCTCTGCTCTTGAATTCTTTCGAGATAGATACAAGTAATCAGTGGTTTCAAACTGTTCATGGCCCCACAGTATTTTAAGGCAAAAAAAAGTTGGGAGTTCATCCCTCCTTGCCAAATCAAAGGTCGTGTTTATCTTTAACCGCAAAGGTCACTGGTTAAGAATTGATGATAAATGTGTTAATTAATCGGGTTTGACAATTGAAATATGGAGAACATTCAAGGCCCCACAAAAAAAAAAAATTCAAGAAAATTACCATCGGAAAGATTTAAAATAAAAGATCAATCTCGCGATGGCGATTTGGACCTCTGGTTGAACTGCCAAGTGTTACTTTGGTGACGTTGTTCATCTCGCGTGAAGTCTATGCATATGAGCCTTATGATGTGAGATGTACGTTTGTGAGTTCTTAAGCAAAGCATTCGAAAAATTAGCTACATTCCGGCACGGTTTCTGGTTAGCGTTTGTGCCACAGCCCATTGGAGAAATTGACTTTGTGTATGAAATTTTTTAAAATTTAAAAGTCTTTGAAAACGAATGAACCAAGAAAAATGAATGTGTAATGTTTAAGTGGGTGAAAAAAGAGCACCGTGATTCTTTTTGGTACTAGACTAGACTAGAGACTAGAAGTGAAGAGTTTCGTGTCTTTCAATTTTTTTTTTACAAAATATAAGAGGGTAACTTCACCTACCAACTCATCTAGGCAATTGCTATTCGTGTGTTTCATAAGTCTACAACCTTTTAATGTAAAGATTTTTATGCATAGATTGAGACAATTTATCGAAAACAATGTGTTTTTTTTTTTTTTTAACAGGGTCCAATGTGTATTGGCTCTGCATTTTTTGTGTGGGACTCATGTGTGGACGCTTCCGGACATATTTTTGCATGCTCATATGTATCCGTAATATTGCTGGCTAAGAGCATTCGCAATGTAATAATCAAAAGTGAATAATCAAAATTTGTCACGTCAGCTTTTAATTATTCATTTAGAGGGTTGCTAAAGTTAGTAATGTGAAGTTTCATATTGTTATTTTTTATTATTCAAATGCCCAAATTTGATTATTGATTAGGAGGTTGCTAACTTTGATTATTACAATGTGAGCATTTTTTTAGCACACATTACTAACTTTAACAATTTTTTTATTTTGATTATTAGATCGTGGATGCTCTAATATAGATGAAAGATAAAAAGAAAGGAAATTGGCTCAAAAGGCTCAAAACACATCTAGTTGAAATCTGACTCCATCCGTGCAAGAAATTTTTGGGTGCCAAGCAGGTATTACATGACAGCACTCGTCAGCAATTTCAGCCGTCGAAATTTTTATTCCTTTTCTCTCTCCTCACCTGACCCCCCCTCTCTCTCTCTCTAGGCTCTTTTTCTCTTTCTAAAATCTGGACCGTCGAAATTACGTTTAGACGACTGGAATCATCGACAGGATACCACGTGTGTGTGGTATCCACTCAGCACCCAAAATCCTCCCCCCACGTGCTAGCCTGCGGTCAGAGGCTGGGCAATAGTGCAATTTTATATCGTGTGCAAAACAAAGACGAATGTAATAAGCAGGGAAATTAAAAATATTCACGGCAAAGAAAACCGACCAAGACGGATATTTGTTTATTTGTTCTTGACGAAAACCCTAAAAAGAACACCTTTTGGAACAAGATACATGAATCTGAAATTCTTACTAGTATATAAGATAATTGGCGGTGGTCAAGCTATAACCAGTCTATACGGAAACTAACCATGGAAAAGCTACAACAACTATTATTCTTTTGACAGGAAAACAGTAAGGAGAGAGAGAGAGAGAGAAATACCTGAAATCATGGCTCTTGATAACTCAATCGTCCAGACCAGTTTACGTGCACCTCGATTAGTCTTGAGAGAGACCAATCGCATCGCCTACTTGCCGAGATTCTAAGTAAAAGACAATAATCTCTGCTTTTGTCTCGATAAATTATTTATATCGATAACTCTGAGATTGAAGAAACAAAAAGTGATAGGCTAAGTGATATGAAAGTGTCAAAATCTTAACCAAACAAATAATATGAAGTGCCGTGTAAACGACCCACATGATTGACGTGACAAAATGGAAACCAAAATATTGATGACAATGTTTTTTTACCCCAAATGGAAAGTTTAAAGTTGATTTTTCTGATCCCTTGATACTCCGCATCTAGGTACGAATCACACCAATCAACGGTGGAAAACCAACTACTGGCGGTTGGATAATTAGGAAATAAAATTCAACTCCGATTATTCATAAGATTTTGGTTCCCGATTTATAATTACTTCCTCTTTGGTGTTTTCCCAATTTTTGCTTCTCTTTCTATAATGGTTAATAGCGTGCGAAAGATGTATAATCGCGTCGTGTATTTTTTGGAGGGAGTTGTTAATATCACGGGGCATTTTGTTCCACAAATAGCGATGGCCATCCTGGCCGATCCGTCCATATCCAATCCGTCCCGAATGAATCGGATTTTCGAAAAAAATTCGGATATCGGGGCGGATTTGGATTTATGTTTTTAAAAAAAATTTCGAAGATCGGATCAGATTCGGAGGTAAGTCTGCCTCCGATCCGATCCACCCTGAATCCAAAAAATCCGATCCAGTAGATTCACCGAAAGAACAAAAAATGAGTCATGCTCATCTTATTCAAAATCTCAGATCACTTGATACAAAAACTTCTACTACACCACTCCCTCATACAAAAAGAAAAGGATTTGAATCATTTGATTCTGTTTTTTTCCAAACAAACACTCACAGAGGCACGAATATATACAATAGCATAATACCCCTCCTCGAGATTTCTCCAAAACATGGCAAAACAAAGAACAAACTCAATCTCTCATGGGTGGAGAGCTTCATTGGACTTTCTCTCTCTATATATTTATTGGGAAGAACCCCCAGATCATGGGTGGTTTATGTACATCAAAGACCACTTTAATTAGTTTTAAAGCTCATTTTTCAGGTCAAATCAACTATTGATTGAGTCACTCCTCCATTGATGATCCATGGATACCCTGCATTTGATAACGAATTCAAAATTAGAACAAATTTTGAATGTACCCACACCAGAATCCATATAGAAAAATGACTGTCTAGACAAAGAAAACCAATTCACCCGGTTTGGTAGCCCATAAAATCAAATTCGGATTCGGATATCCAATCGAATCTCCGTTCCCCGTTCGGAGCGGGGATGGAGGACCAAAATATATATCCGTTCGGAGTTCGGGGTAGATTCGAAGGCGGGTGGAAGGTTCAGATTTGGATATTGCAATATCCGCCTCTGATTCGCCCCCATTGCCATCCCTATCCACAAATCCTCTTTGTATCTTTTCCATTCCTAATCTATTTGATACTCCACTATCACAAGACCCAATCATGGGTAGGCTAGGCAATCCAACCCGCCCCGCCCCGCCCCGAACCCGCCCCGCCCCGAATGGGGCGGGTTTTTTATAATATTTTCGGGTTTCGGGTCGGGGTCGGGTAAAAAAAAATTTTGAACCCCGGCCGGGTTCGGGGTAATAGTGCCCCGCCCCGACCCCGCCCCGAAATACCCAACCGAAATTACCCGACCACGACCCGGCGTACTTATATATATGTATTTATTTATATATGTATATATATACTTATATACATATTATTTCATTTTTTTAGCATTAATCCAAAAAACGATATCTCTTTACTGTCAAGTAGCCTAATTAAATTTAAAAAAGAAATAAAAATTGATATTTATTGGTGTTTAGTGGATTTTTTAAAAAGTTTTCTTCAAATATTTATATTAAATTCTACACATAAAAAAATGGAATGAAGTATCTAAAATATTGATTGCAATTAAAAGTTTAAATTTGATCGTGATACCAAAAGACATAAAAATAATTTCAGAAGTTTTATTTTCTAGATAATTTTTATTCTTATTTAGCATTTTTTTTTACCTTTTTTACTTATACTTTAATTTTTTAAATTTTTACGAGGCGGGGTGGGTAAACCCGTTCCCTTTTCGGGACGGGAACGGGGGTACCCCAAAAAAACCCGGTCGGGGTCGGGGCGGGTAATGATTTTCGGGTCGGGGTAGGCAAAAACCCGCCCCGCCCTGTTGCCATTCCTAATCATGGGGCCCATTTTTTGGTCCCACATGAATAATTCAAAGAGTAAATTACAGTAAACCCCCCTCAACTAATCCAAATTTTCACTTAACCCCCTCGGACTACAAAACCCAACAGTGTGAACCCTCTAATTATCCAGAATTGATACTTAACACCCTTTTGTTAGGTCTACGTAGGAAAAATGCACCGACGGCCATCTCCGGCCACCGGGGGGCCGATCCAAGCCGTCCAAAAATTTTAAAAAAAAAAACCGAGTGGGCTAATGCGGGAATCAACGGTATCCGATGTGCGTAGGTGCTCGATCTAAACACCCCATTTAAATTCTTGGGGTGTTTGGATCAAGCACCTACACAAGTCGGATGCCGTTGATTCCCGCGTTAGCCCACTCAGTTTTTTTTTTAAAAATTTTTGGACGGCTCGGATCGGCCGCCCGGTGGCCGGAGACGGCCGTCAGTGCATTTTTCCTACGGAGACCTAACAAAAGGGTGTTAAGTGTCAATTCTGGATAGTTAGAGGGTGCACACTGTTGGGTTTTGTAGTCCGAGGGGGTTAAGTGAAAATTTGGGTTAGTTGAGGGGGGTTTACTGTAATTTACTCTAATTCAAATTGTTCGTTAATTTTAAAATAATTTTTTGAGTGGCGTATAAAAAAAATCAGCTCAATTAGATATCTGTAAATGTAATGATAATGCCAAAACTATTTTTGTTAGTGCCAAAATTACAATACATAAAAGTCTTGTACATTACTCATGATACAAGCTTTTTGTAAACTAAAGTTTTGGCTCCAACGAAAACAGTTTTGACGCAAACAAAAACAGTTTTGGTATTATCATATCCCTTTTGAAATACATGACACTATTATACATCTTTCCTACGTGTTACTACTATTTATTATCATAGTTCTACCTCTACGAGTTCTAATTATTTGCAAGAGATTAACATTGCTATGCATCTTGTTTTGTTTGTCATGTTTGTGTCTGTGTCCGTACTTCTTGAAAATTTGAGCATCATCTATAGTGATGAAAACATAACCATATCCATAACAAACGAAACATCAGTATACATGCGGCCTTGTTCGTATTGGAATCTCAAATGTTTGACACAGTTTTTTATAAATTTTTTCTATCTATCTCTCTTCACTCGTGACTCTAAAAAAGGCTTATTTGTACGGATGGTCCCCAAAGTATTTTTAAAATGTCAATT
>BPLS01000154.1:351314-367222 GCA_019656275.1 Rhododendron kiyosumense | reverse complement strand
CCCGCCATGGCCTCCTCCACCCTCTCCCCCGACGCACCACCAGGCTCCTCTCCACCAGAGTCAAGCTCAGCTTCCACGACCTTCCCCCTATCCCCTCCTTCGACTCTTCTGCTGATTTCAGCGCAATCGTAAGCCGCGCGGAGGGCCTTCTCTACACGCTCGCCGATGCCGCCGTCGCCGTCGATCCGGCCGCCTCCACTGACCCCGCTGCCGTCCAGAAGAACGGCGGGTGGTTCTCCGTTATCGCCGATAGCATGGAGGTTGTTTTGAAGGTACAATTTGATGATACACAGCTGAATTGCTCATATTAATTCGACGAGTCCGTAGTTCTAAGTCCTACGGCAATCTATTTTGGATTACTTCCGTTTTAGCTCTGTTAACACATAGAAATGAACGCACACGTGTCGCAAGGATAAGCAATCTCTTATTTTAGTCTTTTCTACAATATCTATATCTAATACTAGTATATCTCAATCTAAATGGTCAATTTTTTAAATAAATCAAAAGTAATCAGTAGAAATTGCTTGAGGGGGAATGTGTTGTGTCGTTCATTATGAAGTTGTGTTATGGAGAGCTTCCTTTTCGTTGGTATTTATCCATGATGGAGTAGTTTTCATTCTCAAGAGAATTTAGAATGCATTACCTGTGTTTCACTCAGCGGCTTGTTTGGTTCTTATTTTTATTTCATTTCATGCTTTCTATGTATCATTAATGCAATTGCACTCGATGCCTTCCCACGTTTAACTGGCTAAGAAAAGCGAAATACCAAAACATGATTTGCCTATTCGGTTTGCTAACCATGGAAAGTATGTTGCTACTGGAACTTTATGGTGTGGTGACTTTGTGTGCGTGCCCAAGTTTATGATTCTTATGAAGTAGGAGTATTCAAATATTAGAGACTAACAGTAGGCAGTGTTACATATGACTACGTGTTTTGCTTTATTGTATCAGGTGCTGAAGGATGGTCTCACGGCAGTGCATGTCCCTTACGCTTATGGAGTTGCCATTATTTTGCTCACTCTTATCGTTAAACTTGTAACATTTCCACTGACAAAGCAACAGGTACTAATTGCTGCCCAGTGGTCTTAAGGACCAGTACTCAATCTATTACTCTTGAAGCAGGGAAATATGGATTCCTAATACTTGCCAACTGCTTCTGTTGTAAATATTTAAAAAACCAAACTTCGAAAATCCGTGCTTTCTTATTCTTGTTCTTGTCCACCTGATGTGTATAATCTTGTTGCTTATGTGTAAGATCAACTGTTATATCAGACTCTTGTATAGATTATATTATAACCTTTGTTGCATTTGAAGGTTGAATCATCACTTGCTATGCAAAATCTTCAACCAAAGATCAAAGCGATCCAAGAAAGATACAAAGGAAATCAGGTATACTTCCTCTGCTGTACTGCTTGTTACTGTGTTAACCTTAACACCTCAAAATGAAAAACATGCGTGCAAGGTAATGATTTCAGGTGCTTTGTCATAAAGGCAACGTAAATATACACCTCATTGACCTTAGTAGTGAGTATGGCAGTCAAATGCCATGAATATTCCTGTGAAACATTTTATCTTAATGGTTGACTAATATATATTTTCATGTTAATTATGTGTAACTGTATCTAGTATGTACTTTATTCCCAATCAACAAATTTAGATTCAATTGCGTAACGCTCAGCACGCCAAAGCATGCTTTTGAACTTGTAGATGTATCTTGCATTTGTCATAAGATTTTCAAGTGTATAAAATTATGGATTTCTATATTGTTGGTTGTCTCATGCCAGTTTGGTCTGAACTGAATAGCTTCATGTGTTTTTGGAAAACTTAATTACTTAGAAAACACATTTCTGCATGGAGGGAGGCAACTTTTATGGGACAATTAGAATTTTCATGTGATCCATCTTTGCTTCTTTTATTTGCGTAAGTGTTGAATTTGTAAAAGCATCCAACATAAAATCAAGTTATTCCAAAGCACCGAAAAGAAAATCCAACGTAAATCCAAATAGCAATGGATGGAGAGGCCACCCAGGCTCATATACTAGTTTCGGAGGTAATGTTAAACCAATGTGGGGCAAGCCTTTAACACCCTCACGCTTGGAAATAAACAGAGGATTGATATCATATGGGCCACAATGAAACAAAATCACTAATAGCACAATTAAAGGGGGAACCACAATCACTGACGTGATAAAGTTTTTACTTTTTTTACTACAGAGAGGGCCAAGAGGCTGCCTAGGTTCATATGAAGCTCTTAACAAATTGTACATATTACGTAACTTACATTAGTCGGGTGATGGTCTCACTGAAACAGTTTGGCAATTTGTGCTTAAACTCTCTTTGATTTTGAAAATTTGCATCCTGTTTTTTTGTTTGTTTTGGGACTACCGTTTGGATCATATAGAACTCTTGAATTCTTGTAATGTTGGGGTCTCGTGCCAGTTTGGTATCATATGAATAGTTCTTGTGCTTTTGCTTTTGTCCTAATATACTTGAATTTGTAGTTACCTGAAGATTGAAAAACACATATCTGCATGAAAGGGATATCAAAACCAGTGAAATATTTGAAACCATCTGATGCCCCATTCTTGATTATGAGGAAAGGAACAATCGCCAAGGATAGGACTTTGTTATAATTGCAAGCTTATACCTGTTGGTCACTTGATATGATCGACATGCTTGTGCTTCTTTTGCCACTTCGGCTCCGTAGACATGAATTTAGTGCATGCTGATGTCCTTGTTTTCATATACTTTCAGGAAAGAATACAACTTGAGACATCACGGCTCTATAAGCAGGCAGGGGTAAATCCTTTGGCAGGTACACCTTTGGTATTAAAATTAAAATTACCTTCTTTTTTTTTGCAATTAGCAAATCATGATTTATTACTCTGCTTTGGTGATTATGAAAGTTTAAAATGGTGAAATTCTTTGTCACCTGATTTTTCTCCAGCCTAAGTAGGGCTGTAAACGAACCGAGCAGCTCGCGAGCTCGGCCTTGCTTGGCTCATTTACAGCCCTATGCCTAAGTACATATCAAGGAAGTTCCGCTTTTGTCCCTATGTTTTCTTTGGAAATATTTTTCGAAAGTGTGTTTCAAAGGTGTGATTCCAAAATTGATTCCATTACTGTATTGATCTGGGAACCACAATATAAATCATGTGGGTGATTCTTGATTTTTTTTGGCACTTCCCAAATAGCCAGCCATATCCCATCCCATCAATATCGATTTTCAGATTGAATGCATGCCAAGAATATTCATCTTGAAACTTTTCGTAGGACAGAAAATGCCAGCTTTCATTTTTTTCTCTTAGCCGCGTGAATTTTCATGTCTCTTGTTTTTTTCTTTAGTGTTTTTTGGCACGCAGTTCTCCTGCGTGTTAATGCTCAAGGTTCTTTAGTTTGAATATGATTTGTTTTTGGTTGACATGTTAGACTAAGTTTTCACATGTCTGCTTCATTGTGAGTCTGTGACTAAATATAGTCTCTGAAGGTTCAGTTGTTTATCAGAATTAGGTGCTTCTATAGCTGATGCATTCATTCTGCCATGGTATCAGTAAAACATAGCGCAGTAGTGGCTTGTGTGAATCTAGAGTGTAATTTCTTTGGTCCTCTTTGGTCTTTTATGTATGATTTCCTCATGATCGAGTAAATGCTTGACACTGTCTTTAAGGTTATTGTTTAATTTTTGCACAGGATAGAGTAGTTTCTGTAGCTTGTTACATTCATTTCCTTAATTTTCTTCCTTTCGTGTGTGCTCTTGTTGCTGAAATTCACTGTCCCATGACTCCCATCCCCAACTTGACAAACCCCTTCTTGTTCAAGGTTTTCCTTTTCTAGCTTTTCCCCTCTGTCCAGTTATTACATCTGGTATGTTCTCACATGGTCATATGACGCCATTGCATGTGGTTGTATTGTTGTCTGCTGACTCATCTAAAACCTTTTACTACTTGGAAATGAGCCCAACAATGTATATTAAGCAGTCCAATACCCTCCCTCATGTGCAACTGAGTCTTACACATGGAGATGCAAACATCAATATTGTATAATCCAAAAGGACAATCATGTGAACGAAGAAGTATTTAAATGCATTATCTCTTATCTATATTCATCTTCCAATTCCCATGGATAAGATCACATTTTCTATCTCAATCATCATCCCAACACATGTCAATGAGTTATCATTTTGTGATTGACAGGGTGTTTCCCGACTTTGGCTACAATACCAGTCTGGATAGGTTTATATCAAGCTCTATCAAATGTTGCAAATGAGGTATAAAAACTTCTTAGGTTTTTGAGGTTGTTTACTTTAAAATATTATGCAGTAGACTCTTTGTTTCTAACATTTTGCATGTTCACTCAAAGGGACTACTAACAGAAGGTTTCTTCTGGATCCCCTCTTTGGGAGGCCCAACTACTATTGCTGCTCGACAAAGTGGTTCCGGAATTTCTTGGCTTTTTCCATTTGTGGTAACTACACTTTTGTTCTCAAAATCTGTGAATCGAATAATTTTCTTTCCTGCTTCTTTATATGTATTCTGCCTTTTTTCTCTGGTATTGTCCATTATGTTGCCCTGCCTCCTTACCATGAATGCTACCCAAATGAATAAAGAAACCAAAATATGGAAATGATGTCATGCAAGCCCCAAGAAGCCCAAAAATCAAACAAAGAAACCTGGTGAAGATCATTAATGGGAATCAACTACAAGATTGTTGGTTAGGATTTGCATCTTGTGTAGGAAATAGTAGAGTTTGGATTAGGCCTCTTACCCTTTAACTTCAGCTCAGTTTATGGAGAAGATAGAAGGCTATATATTTGAGCATTGGCTGGCTTGCCATACCCAGCGGAAGGTGAGTTAGGTTACTTAGGTAGGATAAGTATCTTGTAGAAAAGTGTATTTATTGATTCCCTGGTAGATTCTATGTCTTCCTTGCTGCGATGTTCTTGCCAGTATGTGAACATCATGGCTGGTGGAAAAGCTCACAAAGAGAAATTTTGACACCAATTAGAAATGATTGCTCAAGTTGCTTCTGTTTTTCATTCTCTGTATTAAACATGACAGAGATGTTAGCAGTGGAGGATCCAGAATTTGTCCTTTGGGAGCCATGACATATATGTATAAAGTTCAAAAACTCCTAATTAATGTCTCGTTCTGAAAGTAAATACCATTAAATCTTCTAATCATATGTTGTCTTCAGTTTTGATGAATACTTATCCTAGAACAATGGAGTTATGTGGTTGTCAGCGTCTAATATGTTTAATTGTGTATGTCAACCATATTATAGGATGGCCATCCACCCCTGGGTTGGCATGACACTGCAGCATACCTTGTTTTACCTGTCCTTCTTGTTGCTTCTCAGTTTGTTTCAATGGAGATCATGAAGCCTCCCCAGGTATAGAATGTCTTTTCTTTTGATCAGTTAACTGTCTGTTATGTACTTCCTTCTGAGTTGTCACCTAAACAAGTGTCTTCTTTTGGCAGAGTGATGATCCAGCTCAGAAGAACACTCTTCTTGTTTTCAAGTTTCTGCCTCTTATGATTGGTTACTTTTCCTTGTCTGTTCCGTCTGGATTATCAATTTACTGGTGGGTTACTGACTAGCAATATTACTGACCATTATCATCTACCATCTTATGTTTGGTGTGATTTTCATAGCTCTCTCCCTATCTCTCCCCATCTTGCTCAAACAGCCATTGCACTTGATTGCATTAGCCTGGCCATGAATATTTATTGGTTTCTAGAGTCAAAGACACATGAGAAATTTTTGAGTGCCAATAGGGTACCATACTGTCACGCACACGTGGTACCTATGGCCAACCACAAGCTGCCAAAAAATCAAAGTGTCAGATACATTTATAGCAAGTAATTGATGTATATTAGGTCTGATGAATAGTATCTAGAGAGGTAGCAAAACATGGAAATAATGTTTGATAGCTGAAACAAATTTGTTGGGAAATCATGCATGCTTAAGGTTATAATTTCTATTGAAACTAGATGGTGCATGTGGTGCCTGTGCATCATTTATTGCAACCTCAAAATAATGTCTTTGAACATCTAATCTGAACCCATACATTTTTGCATTTCTTAGCTGTGAGAATTTTTGCTTGTAACACGAACTTGTAGTAAGTGACATGGTACTGAGTCAACTGACTTCTTGTTTTGTCATGTTTCATGCACCATTTATCTCTATGTTGTGCTTAAATTTGACACGATGCATTAGATCGCCAAGTAACAACATGATTTACTATTTTTGGAACCAATTATCATAGTAGCTGCTTGAAACAAGAGTCGATAAATTTCCCCTAGAAAAGCCATTCTGTTTAGATTATTTTCTCCCTATTAATCTGTGAACTGCATGATTGGATAGGTTCACGAATAATGTCCTTAGCACTGCACAACAAGTATGGTTAAAGCAACTAGGTGGTGCAAAGCCTGTTGTAAGCAAGAATGCAAGTGGCATCATCAGTGCAGGACGTGCGAAACGATCAGGCTCTCAGCCAAAACCAACTGGTGATAGGTTGGTTTTATATATCAAAGTTCTTTCACTTGGCTCTTAGTTGATTGAAAAGGTGCCTTGCTAACATAATTAACACAGGTTTAGGCAGTTAAAGGAAGAAGAGAAGAAGAAAAAGTTGAATGAGGCACTGCCTGCAGAGCAGGTTGAGGTTCTGGCTTCTACATCCGAGTCTGAAGATGGATCAGATGAAGTGACTAATGCTACGGTAAAATCCAACTTGCAGTTGCTTATATACGCCATGGAAAGTTCTACTAATTTTTCCTTCACATTTTAGCTATGTTTGGTTTGGACTATAGCCTTTGCATATAAGGAAACAAGAAACTCTTGTCAAATTTGTTCAATAAAGTAATAAACATGAAATTCTAGTGTGATGCCCGATGTGTGTTCAGTTTCATCTCATCCCGATTCAAACTCATGGTTGAAGGAAATTTTATCTTGGAAACACTGGATTAGGAATGGAAGCTTTGAATTCCCCTTGCCTGTTACCAGTCTGGAATCTAGATGCTCTGGTGGACCCGTTTCCTTTAAGTTTGCACGCATGTATCTCCTGAAAAAAAATTTAAATTTTTTTTTTTGATAGAATCAAATATAATAAAAAAAGGAAATGACAATTATCTTCACAAAAAAGAAGAATGGTGACCTAGAATTGGTTCTTTGTGGGGGATTGATATAAAAGCAGGTTCTACACCTCAAGTTAACTTGTTTCTCAGTCAGATAATGCCATGATTGCCATCATTCATTAGGAATAGTGGTTTGGCTGACTGTTCCACTTCAAATACAATAAAGAATCAATGAATGCTGTTGCGGATTTGTATCTGTACTAAAAGCACTGAACACACGATAAATGTAATGACAGCCTCATGCATGTGAAAGGGCGCTGAATTTTGGATGTAAATAATAGCAAAGCAGGAATAACTTATTCATTCCTCTACTAGAAATCAGGAATAGGTGCTAAGAATGAGCAGCAAGGTACCATTAACTGAAGCATTGCAAATATGTGTTTCTTATATATAATGTTGCAGTTAGTAAATCTTAGAATGTGTTTCTTGGTTTTCCTGACCAAAACAGCTCAATATTCCCGTGTTGAAAGTATATAGATGTCTACATAATTCAGGCACGTGAAATTCTTACGTAACGAAGTCCTTACTCATCTTTATGAACTCCTCAATGTGTGAAATATTACATACTTCTGCAATATAAATATTTCAGATGTAAACCTTTTCATGAAATATTGTTTTTGTGAAACTATGGGTTAGATATCAATTATTCAAGTTTTTGTTCAGGAGGTGGAGGCTTTGGATGAGGTATATGCTTCCAATGGAAGCAAACCGCTTCCAGATTATTCTAAGCCAAAGAGGAGTAAGCGGTCGAAGCGGAAGCGTGCGGTATGATAATGTATTCTTATTTGCATGTAGATTCTGTGAGTCCTGTATATTTAAAGAAATTGTATCTTAGTCGGTACATAGTAGCCATTTTTATGCTGGCTCATTCATGTAAGGTTTACCAGCACTTTTGGTGAAGATCAATTTTTGGTAGATGGAAAGGCTTACATCCCACATTGTGTGTGAAACACAACCTCTCTATGAGACGATTATTACCATATCAACTTATTGCAAATGCAACAAACTCATAAAGCAAGCTGTTTGGCAAACATATTACTCCGTATGTGTCTATAGATCTTTTTGAGGGGTCGGGAAACTTTGAATTAGAGATCGTGCCAAGGGGGAACCACCCTTATAAAGGGAAAGACAAAAAAAGAAAAAGAGAAACCACATCTCCACAGTATTCAGGAGTGCCGAAGAATATCCTTCCCCTCTTTCTTCTACTCTCCCTCTTCCCCTTCTTGTTAGTCCCATACTCCTGCCCCGACACCCTTATCATCTTTCTGACACCTCCCACCTCTTTTTTTCTCTCTCAGAGATTACGCTTTGCATATCTGCTCCACTTGTAGCTCCAGAAACCTATTATCGAGAATCAACTGGTCGAAATTCCCCAACTAACCAACACCTCCTCTTTTCACCAATAACGCGCTTCACCCGCCAAATTCCTTTCGAGATCGTTTCAGGCCTATTGTGAGCATTCTCTTGCCCAACAGTTGTGGTTGTTAAGTTACAACTTACCAATTGTCCCAACAGCTTAAGCTGTTAGGAAATGGACCCAACAATGTATATCAAGCTATTCAACACCCTCCCTCATGTGCAACCCCGTCTTGCACATGTTGCAACTTGAGCTCTGATACCAAGTTAAGTTACCAATTGTCCCAAAAGCTTAAGTTGTTAGGAAATGGGCCAAACAATGTATATCAAGCTATTCAACAATGTTAACCTTCCCTGGCCCCAACTTTATTGTTAGGAGGTTCTTCAACCACTGGGCTAATCCAGATCCATTATCAGCCACCTTTGCTTTTTAATTTCATCCCTACCAACATAACAATCAGTGGTTTATGGAATTGAATTTTATGTCCAAAAATGTTTTCCTCGAAATATACATAGTTGCACGAAGCACAAGCTAGGGCCAGGCGGCTATGTACAAGAGTTTTATATTTGGAGCAGCTATGGGAGAGTTTTTAGTATTTGGAAACAATGTATTCCAAGAAATGCCGATCTTTTTGTTTACTCGTGTCATATCTCATATTTTAATGCAATCTTAGACTCTGGATTTCTCTTGCTTGGTGGTTTTTCTTTGCTTTTTTTGTGGTCCATCCCATTTGGGAGCAAGATTCTCCGTCGATAGGAGCTGGAGCAAGATGCGAGACCCCCATTGGACTGCAACTCAGGAGAGGTCAATTCTCTATTCCTGGGTGACAATATTTTAGGATGGTGGCTTGTAGATATTTTGTGGACCTAATATTAAGCATATTATGGACAAAGTGGCAGTTCTAGGACTCAAAACATGCTTACAGCAAAGTCTGCAGAGATGAACGTTCCCATTTGTGGCAGCCGTAGTCAACTCACCCAATGTGTTGGCAACTTGAAACCGTACGCCTCTCATCCCCTAGTCCTGTTGATTAACATTGAAGTTCTTTTATTAGTCAACAGGACTATGGGCATTTTTCTACGCCGTTCACTTGAAGATAGCAAAAATTTAGGTGTCCACGGAAAGTAACATGGTCATTTATAGGTGAGCCCGTTTTATTATGAGTGGAGACACAAACACCATTTCCCTGAACGGGGTCTTGAATTGTGGAGGAAAGAAGCTGAAGCACATGAGCAGTTTTTGCTTTTCCAGATTAGCTGCAACATTTAAGCCTAGCCTAGGGAGATATTTGCTGAAACCTGAATAATATTTGCTGCTCAGGGAGAGTTTATTGCTTGAATATGGTTTTCGAAGCTGGGGAGTGCTTTTTTCCCGTATTAGCTAAAGAATGTTGGGAACTGGTAGAGATCATTTTTAAATCTTGTGATGAGCCACTGGAAATGCTGCAAGGATTAAAATTTAAATTGGGCAGGGACAGTTATAATTTTAAGGGTCATGGAATTCAGAACTTCAAATGTAATCCATCTTTACACAGACATAACACCCTAAACACAAGATGTTTCTGACTTACACTAATATGTCTAACCTCCAACAACTCTAAAGAAACAATGTAATCATCAGTTGCACTCATGCCGAGCAATTGCATCCTTGATTCATGCCCTTGATGGGGGACGGTGATTTCCAACCGGGTTCGGTCCAGATGGTCTTTTTTGAATCTTCTTCCCTTCAACCTGCTTGACGTTGTTTGTCTGTTCAATTAGATTTGTGTTCTAGTAGAATATAGCTGCACTTAAAAAGGAGGCAACACTATTTGAATTGTTTACTTACCCCAGAGGTGGAAATGTATCCTTTAGTCGTCCTTGAGTCGGATTTTGCAGGTCTGAGCTTGAAATCAGCTGTATATGGGTAGTCATTCAGAAGGTAAGTTTTGTTTCTGATCCTGCTTCTTTAAAACAAAGGCATATGTTATTATATCTTTTACTTGTTCTTTCCTCTCATTTCTGTTTGCACTTAGGATCTCCAAATGAAAAGCAATATTTTAAAGTGTCAGATTGGTCTAATTTCATTATGGAGGACACGGCCTTAGTATGCATTTGTTTATTTTCTAGGATAAATGATAGTTATAATGTGCCTAAGTGCTTAATAAAGAGGTTCTGTGATAATTCATGATAAATTTAAGTTGCAAAATATGGTTGGTAGTTGAATGTCCAACTAAACATGCCGGACCCGGATCGCATATCATGAATTTTAAGTGTGGAAGTGTCCAACACTGTTACTTCATGCTCCATCCGATTCAAAGATTTAAAATTCCTAAGTTGTTGATCCGATTGAAAACATGAGTATTGAAAATGGACAAACAGATGGAACGGACGGAGTATGTGTAAAAGAGTTCAGGGAACATATTGTGCAATCCATTGGAAGGGTAGAGTAGTGTCTTGCCTGATTCTGTAGCTTGAACCTTGGGAATGGTAATGTTATGGTGTTGAAATGCTGCAAGTAGAAGCCATAGTAAGAGAAAACGAGCTAGAGCTTTTTCTCTCCTCATCGGGGGGCTTGAGCTTGGTTCAATGATAAAATGGGATTGAGAGGGTGGGGACTTGATGTTAAAGAGAAGTTCCAACATGAATATCTTTGGTAATCATTACCAAACTTGAAAAACATGAAATGTTTGTTAAAAATGCCTGGGATCCTATGCCTATATATAGAGAAAGTGATAAGATTAGAAAGCTGGAGTTCTCCTTATTATGGGTTGACTTCTTTCTAGTCATCATTTCATCCATGATAAATTTCATCAAGTCTTGCATTATTTTCTTCTGAGTGCTTGAGCCATGCTGTCGGCATGCCGATGTAGGGACCCTCTAATATGCATATTAAGCACTCAAATCTCTCTCTCTCTCTCTCTCTCTCTCTCTCTCTCTCTCTCTCTCTCTCTCTCTCTCTCTGTGTGACACACACAACATGCACGCAAGTTCTTCATCTACATATTCATACGTACCTTTTGAAGAACACCTGAAGACATCAAGCGGTCGCAAAATATCTAGTACAAGTTAAGTGAACTACACAAGCCTTGTCTTTTGTTTGATCGTTGTTAGTGTAAATTTTTACAAAACGATCTCATCACAAGATATAGTCTAGAAAAATAGATGAATCTGACTCTTTCAAAGGGTAAAAAAGTGTAAATGTGGGACAGTGGAAGTCTGACTGTTTACCTGTTTCCTTCCAATATCTGGTTATAATTGGGAGTCTCGCATAAGAAATTTGTTCATGTTCTTTGCCGCTACTAACAGGGAAATGGACCATTATGGTCATTCACAGGATCCTGTTAATGCAACCCGGGCGTGCTGTGCAGTGTGTGTTGCGCAGTGTGATGTGCAATCTCAACCATCTAAAAGTGTTTTGAATGGTCCAGATGCAAATGAAACTTTTCTGGGGAAAAGTTAAACTCTTCCGGGGAAAAGTTAAACTCTTCCTCGGAAAAGTTTTATTTAAATATGGATAATTTATTGTCGAGATAGACGGTTCGAATGCTACACAGCACGCCCCCCGAGTCCGTTACAGTCGGTATCATGACATGATGCTTACCCTTTTTGACGTCGTGTTTTTGGAGGCATAGTGCATTCACTTTTAACTGTAAAAGTTAAACTCTTCCTCGGAAAAGTTTTATTTAAATATGGATCATTTATTGTCGAGATAGACGGTTCGGATGCTGCACAGCACACCCCCGAGTCCGTTACGGTCGGTATCATGACATGATGCTTACCCTTTTTGACGTCGTGTTTTTGGAGGCGTAGTGCATTCACTTTTAACTGTCTTATAAGCATTTGCGGCTCTTTCATCATGGCACTAGTGGTACTCATGCCATTTTGACTCTAATGAATGCCTTTATATCGATTTTGGTTTCTTTCATCATTAGAACTGTTTCAATTTGGTCTGGATGAAAGATCACCACAATCTTCTCCCCTTTTTTGGCGGCAAATATTTTCAATCAACCTAATTCGCCGTCAGTGATTTTTTTTCCCCAGTCGCATTCTTCTGCTTATATATTGAACTCTACTATGTCGAAAGCGCATTTCCATTTGTTTGTGGATGGACGTATAATGAGGGATGACTTTTTTTTCCTCCTTCCCAAACCCAAAAATAAAATGGAATTAGGTAATAATGGTGGCAAGCGAGAGAGAGAGATTTTATTTTCATCAGCACTGACTCTTTTTAAGACCAGTTGTTTGTCGTATCAGGTGAGATGTTCCTTTACCAGGCACGATACCTATATTTGGGTCTGGTTGTCGCCCTTTTTAATCTCCTCATGTGCTCCTTTTACCTAATGTGAATAGTTTAAAGTACTCTCTTAAGACGTTTTCTCTAAAGAATTGCTCAATGCTTTGAAAATTTTGGTAAGTCATGCGGCTTGATCGAACTAAGCCTCCGCAATTGCAGAATCTCCCTGTCAAATGGCCTGTTCCCCTAGGTAGAATAGGCGGTCAATCCCTTCTCTTAGAAGGTCTATTGTTGTCGCATGATGTAGATAGGCATAATTCAACAAGAAAAGATTTTATAGATTAGTACTGAAAATTTTCTGGTTTTGCATCATTGCCACCTAATAATTGAGTAGGCGTGATTTGCAATCTGCATGCCATTAGTTCGGAAAATCATTAACCTCATTCACTTGGGCTCTCTTTGGAAAAAAAAAATTATTTCCAGTTTTTTGTTTTTGTTTCTGATATTTTTTGAAAGAAGCAACATAAACATATTTGTGTTACTGTTTTTGTTTACAAAATACATAATCAATTCCACTAATTTACGGAAATTCTAAAAGGGAAATGATATTGGCACTCCAAAAATTGATGCAGGCACTCCAAAATCAATGTAATTTCAAAGTCATTTTCCTTTATTTTTTGGAGTGCCTGCATCAATTTTTGGAGTGTCAATATCATTTCCCTTCTAAAAACACAAAAATTGCGTTTTCATTTGTTTTGAAAACAGTTTCGATGGCCTTATGATCACCAAACATGTTTTTTGTTTTTATTTTTTAATAAATAAATAAATGACTAACAACTTTACCAAATAGAGCCTTGGTATCTGCACTCATTTGTGTTTGGTAACCTTTTCAATTTTTTGTTTTTAAGAAATTAGAAGTAGAAACAGGTTTATGTTTTCATAAAAATAAAATAGGAATCATGTTTGGTGATATTTGCATTTCTCAAAAAAAAAAAAAAAAAAGGGAAAAACACCTTTTTGCAGTTTCCATAGTTTACAAAAACTCTAAAAAAAGTTTATCCAAAACAAAAAAAGTAAAAACTTGTTACCAAACAAGTTTTCTTCAATAGTTTTCAAAAAAATAAAACAAAAACAAAAAACTGAAAATAAAAATATTACCAAACACCCTACGAAAATACTACTTTTACTTTCTGATGGTCACTGTGGAAAGGAAATGAGTCTAATATGATAGATCAGGAGTGTGATTTTCCATATGTACCCAAAAAAACCAAAAAAGGTAGTGTGATTTTCCGGTTGTGTGGGCTGCAGTGTATTGCTCAGGTTTGTGGCTTTTGTAGGCCCAAGAACTTGAAATGGACCATTAATGAGACCAAATTAAGAGAGGAAAATTAACGGACCCGAAACAAGTAATGTGTGAGGACAACTTGTCCACTGGTTGGATTTAAGTGCGATGAAGTTGTGAGTTCAATTTTATGTAAATGAGTTTGATGCCCTTCGTACCGGGGTCTTGATATTGTTAATTAGTAGTACAAACTTTTTTTCAACTTATGTCAAAGAAATAAATCCATGCCCGAAAGGTGTGGACCGACTCGGTTTGGATCTTTGATTTTATTTTTTTTCCGTGGTCTAGGATGGCCCAAGATAAACGTAGAGATCCAGTTTAACCCTCAAAAAAAAAATTTGTTTAACCCTCTGTCGGCTGCAGTTTCGACCCAGCCCATAGCAAGGCATTGACCTGGGGATCAAATTAGGCCCAGAGAGGCACTCGCAGCTCCATTTTCAAAACTCGAACTTTTCACCAACAAAACAAATCCATTAATGTGTGTACACATTAGACTTCCTAATTTACAAAAGGAAATTGATTTTCGCACTTTACTTTTTTACTTTTTTATGCAGGTGCTTCATTTTGTACATGAAATTATTAGTAAATAATAACTGTAACTCATAATACCATTTGATCTTGCAATTCTTTTCCCGATACAGAACATTCGGATTTGGTTCTTTTCCCGAAACAGAACATTCAGATTTGGTCGGTTTCAATTATATCGGAGCGTAGGAATGCAACTAAACTAAGGCCTCGTTCTGCTTAACTTTTTGCACTTTTTAGAGGTTTTGTTCTTATTCATTAAAAAAACGCATTCGTTACTTTCGTGCCAAAACTTTGAAGATTATTTATTTGTATCGGCAAAAGGAGTCAGAAAAGCATTTTCTTTTTTTACTTTTATCCAAATATTTTTGAAAATATCAAATTTTAAGGGGGGGAAAAATCAACTAACAAATCAATAATTCATAAAAGTATGATGCCAAATTAACAAATGCGAATAAAATTCAAACAATGACAAAATCAATTTTATTTGCCTAAAAGTTGATTGCAATATGCCCAATGGCGGATCCAGGAATTTCATGTAGATGGGTCACCTTTTGAGTACAAGGTCGGCTCTTAAATTTCAAAGCCCAAGCTAAACCTTAAATATGGGGTAATCAATAATTTTTTGTGACAATAAGTGAAAAAGTTAAAATCACTTGAGAAAGTTGAACCTTCGTTGTAACATCGTTAAGTTTTCAATAAAGATCATGTAATGCCGGAAAAAAAAAATTAAGATCATGTAATGGACCAAGAAAAAATTTGCTTAAGAATACAAAAAATAATAATAATAATTCTATAATTACACCCATAATCAAGTTCCAAAAATGTCCATGCTAGTACTTTTAAAATTGAATATAACCTTTTTAGTGATGTTCAAATTTAATACTGATTGAATTGAAAAAACAATAACTGAAAGTTTCAAGTTACAGAAAAAGAAAAAAATTGAAACAAAGTCAAATATCTGTAGTCACACTAACGTTTTAATGTACAAAGTATTGTTTATTTATTTGAGCAAGAAATCCTTTGTTAGGCTTACTTGCGAGAGACAGCATTTGTTTAAAAGGGAGCAAAATGATAGTCAACCGGTTTCGAATTGCTGACCTGTTGTGAAGGAGCCTTGATCTCTACCACCACACCAGTAATTGTTATGTGAAAATTTGCAACGTATATATTATTTATTAACAAATCAGATGGATCACGTGATTCACCTGGACCTACATTGGATCCGCCCCTGACTATGCCGACATTAGAATATGGATGAATTATGTTGCCTATCGGAAGAAGCTATGTTAGGGCATGTACACCAGCATAGCTATACAAGCTCTTTTAGCAATTT
>BPLS01000154.1:239238-336314 GCA_019656275.1 Rhododendron kiyosumense | reverse complement strand
GTTTTCAGTTTGCCTTTTTTTTTTCCTCTTTTTTTTTCTCTTTATTTCTTTTTCTTTTCTCCGGTTAGAATTTTTTTTCCCCCTCTTTTTTTTCCTTTCTTCCCGGTTAGATTTTTTTTCCCCTTTACCCATTACTTCGTACCACAATCGCAAACATGTTCTATAACTTGTAGCCCATCCTGTATCTTCGTCTGATGCACGTTTCAAAAATCTATTCTTTCTTCCTTTAAAGGAAGTCAAAAACCATGCACATATTTTTTCTTAGATTAATAAGTCGTTAATTTTCACCGAAAATCACATAACGTTTTTTCGAACTTTTCATATTTGGTTGTAAGGGATCTCTTAGGGAGCTCGTTGAAAGCCTTAGAACTAAAAATTCATTATGAGTACTATTTAAGATAAAAGGATCAGAAAAATAAGATATTTGCACTAGTTCAAATAGATTAAAAATTGGAGTATTTATTTTTTTAATATATAAAGTGTTGACACACAAATTAAAATTTTTGTTCCATTCTGTCTGGTCTTTTGTTTTGAACTAATAGTAGGCCACATTTATTAATTGGCACACAGATCAACATTTTCGTCTTTTCAAATTCGGTGATTAAATGGACTGATCTTTGCAATACTATAATTGTCCTGAGAACATTTTAGACTGCCCAAAATTATCAACATTGTTCTATCAAGTCCCGAGATATGTCAATTTTCTCATATTAGTGTGCACATTACAATAATGAGGTTGAAGAGAAAAAAATAAATAGATAGAAAGAGATAAATAGATAACGAGGAAATAAATAAGAAATGAAATTGCATGAACAATATTAAATACATAAGAAAAAAGAATTAAGAAATTAAATAAAAAAGAATTTAGTTAAAAGGGAGGGGTATTTGGGATAAATAAAAGAGAAAATACATAAAAACTATTCAATAAATAAAAGAGGAAAAAGATATAGAGAAAAGGAGAAAAATAAATAATTAAATAAAAGAATTAAATAAATAATAACGTGATATTAAGGGTATTCGCGAGAAATTGGCAAAAAAAAAAATCGGGAATGGCTTGATTTAAGAAGTTTTTTATTAAACCAGTCAATAAAAATTTATTCGGATGAAACCCTTTCCGGTCTTTTTTTTTTTGCTGATTTTTCACGGGTACCCTTAAGATCACGTTATAATTACATTGAGCGGTTTAGATCATCAAAATTCGATCTGAAACTTTGGAAGGTTTTTTTAGGGGTCTCAAACCGCCCGTTTTTTTATATATAAACTATATAAAAAAAATAAGTATTCCAATTTTCAATTCGTTTGAACTAGTGCAAAGATCTTATTTTTCTTATCATTTCATCCTCAATGATCGTAATAAATTTTTGGCTGTAAGACTTTTTAATTAGCACCCTAAAAAAGATCTGAAATTAAATAAGAAGCCTTATGATATTCGTTGAAAGACCTTAAAGTCAAAAATTCATTATGACCATTAAAGATAAAATGATAAAAAAAATAAGATTTTTGCACCGATTCAACCAGATTAAAAATTAAAATATTAAAATAATATTAAATAAATAAAAGAGAAAAAAGATAGTATAAAGATTATTAAGGAAATAATAGAGAAATAACAGAAAATGGGATTGGGGGTTTCTGGGCCTCGGACTTCGATGTGTTGGGGGGGGGGGGGGGGGGGAGCAATTTACATTGGTACGCGGCAGGAAAAGCGAATCTGTCAGGGAGGGGGAATGTGGACAAAGGGCGAATGCCAGAAGGAAAAGTTTGAAAAAGATGAAAGGCTGAAAAAAGCACAAAAAAGAAATTTTGAAAAGCAAACATCCCTATCTCCCATAGATCCATACATATGTTCCGTGTTTTTGATCCTCGATAACTGCGTCATCGCAGCGCTCTTTCACGGGCATTTCCGGTGACCAACTTCTACTAGTACTACATTTGTAATCAACTTGTTTTCTTGGTTAACTAAAAAGTAAAAACGGTACAATAATGTGATGAGTTAGCAGGAGAAAATGTGATCGATATGTTTAATGGGACTGGAGGGCGGGGTTGCACAAGTCCCGTGCTGTGCACGGTAAATTATCGCTACTCCGGTTTCGTTTCGATGATCGAAAAGATTCATGTAGTAGAATTTGTCAAGTAGAACAAGTGTACCAAAAATTAACTCAATCGGATATCATTAAGTTCCTCATCCGAATATTGTTATCTTAAAATGAATGAATCCGAAACACTAGATAAAATCCATTATTTTTTGGTACACTTTGCCTTATTGGTTTTGCTTTTTGAAAAAAATTTATACTATGTTTGGTTTGGTTTTTGAATTTGTTTTTGAAAAATAGTTTAGGTAATAAGTAGAGAGAGATAGGGAGAGAAATGTTGGAAATAGAGGAATATAGGAGATATTTTTTGAAAAATTCTATTTGAATTGTAAAGAGAACAAAGCAGAAAAAAACTCAAAAAAAACTCATTACCCCTACTTTCAGGTGGTGTTTCGGTTTCTTAAAAAAGAACTTTTTAGAAAGGAAGGTAATTCAAGTTCAAAAATCATGTGTTTACGCAAATAATTTTTCTACTAATATGGATTTTATTTGTTAGATTTCATTGAGATCTTTTATACGGTACAAAAAAAATCAAAAAATTATTTTTCATTTTCATTATATTTGAGTTTGAAAATTGAAGAAAAAGAATTTTTTAAAAAAGAAGGGTTAGTGGAACACCCCCTCAATCATTATTTTTCATTCATTATCCATATCTCCAATCATTATTCTCAATTCTTTCTTTATCTCTCTCCACTCATTACCCCTACTTACAATCATTACTCTCATAAAAAAAATTCTCAAAAACTCATCCAAACACAGCATTAATAATTTCAAGATAATAATATTCTAATTATGCACTTAATGATATCCGATCAAGTTTATTTTTGGATACACTTATTTTACTTAACGAGCTTTACGACATGAACGATTCCGATCATCGGAGCGAGACCTGAGCATCAACAATTTGCTGTGCATAGCACACTGCGCAACATGGGGCTGCGCAGTACCGCCCTCCAGTTCGGTGAAGAAAAAAAAAAAAAAAGTGGAAACGGGGCCTTTTTGTAGTGTACTGATGTCCAATTCTTTCTGTTTTACTGTACATTCGTCCTACCGTACAACATAACTACGGTTATGCTAAATATACATCGAATTCCTGAAAAATAATCGACGCTGCTTAATTTGGTAAAAAATATATATGTATATAAATTTGTAAGGATTCCTAAAAGGAAATAGCTCAGTCAAATATTGACAGGGCTTATCAATTCTCCGTTTAATTTCCTAACAAAAAAATGATCAAGCTGTCATGCTAATTTTTGCAAGCATCCCTAAATGATCTCAAAGTGGGGGTCTCACACAATCAACTGTACATTTGGTGTATATCCAATGAGACAACCATAGTCAGACCCTTGGTCATAGTGGCCCCTCTCTTCGAGGAAAATCGTGATCCTTTTATCTTTCTGCTTTTATATTGCGCAATTTACGAGTCTTTGTTGTTCAGATAATATATTCAAGTTAGGAAATGGAGTAAAGAAATAAATCTGTTTTTTTTTTTTTTTTGGAAACAAGGGAATTTGTTGTTGAAAATTGAAATGATGGGAAACGGGCAGAGTGTATTTTTTATTATCCAAATTTATACTAGAACAAAGGCATATGTGTCTGGATAATCCTACGAGTACCGATTCCTAGGGTACATAAATGTAAGAATTCGATGTCTTGGGGCTGATTTTGATAGGATGCCTCGATTGAAACCCATTCACTTTTTTACTTTTTTTTTTTGATAAGCAATGGAGAGATGAAGATAAAATTGTAGAAAAATTGTACTACAAACTTCGTAGCTAGAATACTATATAAATAACTTTTTAATTTATCCTGTTAGAAAAATTGTACCTTTTGACTTATCGACTAATCGTGTAGAGAAATTGTTCAGCTTGATAAGTTCGTCTAATTTTTTGTTCCAGGTTCAAAGTTACACATTCTGAAAAAATAAAAAAATAAAAATTGATCAATGTTAAAGGCATTCGATTGAAGTCATTGAATTGATTTTTTTATGGTACAAAAACATAAGTTAGTCATTGAATTGATTTTCTTACAGTACAAAAACATAAGTTCGTTTATGAGGGAAGACTAATATTTAAGTGACCCTTTTAAAGAATAAAAAAAGCTACTCAAATTATCTATGTAGAATTCGATATGAAACTTACATACGTAGCCTCGGGCTCGTTATGTATAGTGCATTTTATTTTGGAATGAATACGCGTTGTAGAAATCTAACGGTTACGTAGTACAAATCTAGGGGATTTAACTGTTAGCTTATTGACTCCTTTTGGAAGAGATAACTGTCGTTTGTTATTATTTTTCGACAATTTTAAACAATAATAATTTATTTTCTAATAAATTAACAACAACAAAACTCATGTAATCTCCAATCATTGGGGATATGAGTGGGAGAGGATTGAAGATAAACCTAATCATTGACAGTATGCACAAACGTACACATTGTTAAATAATTTAACAAATTTGTAAAATATAAATATAATTTTTTTATGATTTAATAATGTGTGCGTTTTAATTTAGCGCATGGTCACACATGCACATAATTATTTCCCTTCTTATTTTTTGTTTTTATCATAGTTTCCCACTTTCCCCTATTTGATGTGTGTGAGAGAGAGAGAGAGAGTCAAAGACAAAGACAAAACTATAGGAGGAAAAAAAGCAGAGCAAACACCGATCCTCTCTCTCTCCGATCTGTATAGAACCCATCCCCAAGAATAGATCTCTCTCTACAAATATGCATACATATTTTGGTGTGTGTGTTGTGGTGGTGGTGATATGTTGTTGTTCTTTCTTTCTTCTTGTTTTGTTGTCTTTGTTAGGATATCGAGAGAGAGAAAGAGAGAGCCCATTGGGGGAGGGAGATAAGAAGGGGTAAAATGGTCAAAATTTAGCCGGATAAGGCCGTATTATTTATGGATTGGGTTTAACCCGAGTGCAATTTTGTTCACTCTTATTAAAAGATGGTGAATATTAACCCCATTCCTATTTGTTGAAATGGTGTGGATCCTACCACAAAGTGATGTCATGATTATCATGTAATACACTTTTTGATAAATATGAAATCACTTTGTAGTGAAATCACTTTTGGCTTCAGGGAGAGTATTTACGAATGGTGTATAAGATGGTAGGGAGGAATCTACATAATAAGGAAGAAGAGTTTTTAAATCTTATCTATAAATCTTAATTATCGGTTTGCTTCATAAATCCTACGGCTCTCACTTACTCTCTCTCAAACAATAGTAATTAATTAGATCTCACGTTCAAAATTCATATCTCACACTCTTCTCCTCCTCCCTCTCTCTTTCTCTCTCTCTCTCTCACACACACACACACACCCCTTCTTCGAGCTCTCTACTCTTAAAGGCGACACTCCTTCCTATGATTTTCTTTAAGACCAAACACCCTTTAAGAACGAACATCCCTCTAGATTAGTTTTGGTCACGAATCCAATCAATGACTCCTCCTCCTATCTCTCTATCATTTCAATAGTTTTATAATTTATTTTAGTTGTGTTTAAAATGCGTTGCAATGTGCCTTCAAGTATGAGCAAACCCTAGTTATTGATAAAGAGTGGCTCGTATTGATGCGACTTTTATAGAGTAGATAACAGGGGTATTTGCGAATAGCTAATTTGAATGAGGTATTATAAATGAAGGATAAAATAATACTTGATTTGAATAAAAGATAAAATGGAGAGATATGATGAGTGGATGATGTAAAAAGATGTCAAATGACTCATTTGCCATTGTGCAGTGTCAAACTTAATTATACATTATACTAATTAGATAATTACAAAACTCAATAAATTAATTATTTTTCGACAATTAAGTTATAATAATTTATTTAAAAAAAAACTTAAAATGTTTTCTTACTTAAAAAAACATTTTAAAACATAAATGTTTTATTATTTTTTTTATCGACAAAATATTTTTTTACTTAAAAACTCTTTGAAGTAAAAAAAAAAACATTTTTTCGACCACCTCCTATGTAAATGTTTTTACATAAATGATACACGGGATGTGCTTTTGGCACTTCACTTTAGGGGGTGTTCCACTAATCCTTCTTTTTTAAAAAATTCTTTTTCTTCAATTTTCAAACTCAAATATAATGAAAATGAAAAATAATTTTTTGAATTTTTTTGTACCGTATAAAAGATCTCAATGAAATCTATCAAATAAGATCCATATTAGTAGGAAAATTATTTGCGTAAACACATGATTTTTGAACTTGAAATTACCTTCCTTTCTAAAAAGTTCTTTTTTAAGAAACCGGAACACCACCTAGCCCGTGGCACTCCACTTTTAACCCGTGACACTCCACTTTTTGTTTTGTAATTACACAAAGTGAAGTGAAAGTGGACAGTAAATTAAAATTGGAGTGCCAAAATTTATTCTATTCTACTCCCACCCCGTTGCGAGCACCTCCTATGTAGGGAAAAAAAAAAGAGAATTTGCACTTATACCCCTTTATTATCACTGATTTGTATATACACCCATCATACTCCAAAATTTAGGTACTTACACTCCCTGTATTTAGAACTGAAGTGAAACCGTTAAAAAATTCGTTCAAATGAATGAAAAAGCTACTGGCGAGATATTTCCTTGGAAAATGAGGAAGAAAATGCCCAAAATAACCCTAATAGCCATGTATAAGTCTTGTCACTTCTCTTCCAAAAAAACAGAGCATCCAACCCCTTCATTCCCTTAATCCACTCTCTCTCTTCTATCACAAGATGTCTTCTCAAATATCAAGAAACCCATCAATTTCAAGCCAAAAGATGCACCCAATTTGCCGTTGCAGTTTGCTTGAAATTGATGGGTTTCTTGATATTTGAGAAGACATCTTGTGAGAGAAGAGAGATGTATTGTTCCACAGACCTTTTTCTTGATTTTGTCCTTATTTAAATTTTTCGTATTTGTTAGTTTTGTGCCAAATTTGTGTGATTTATTGATTCATCTCGACGAGACGAATTGTAAAAGTAATTATTTTTTACTTTTATACTTTTTCAATTTCTCTTGACGACACGAATCGAAAACTAAAAGATTGAGGCACAAAATTAACAAACGCAAAACAAATTCATATAAGGACAGCCAAAAAAAGTAAAAAAACTTGTTAGTAGAACAGGGTTTGGATGCTTTGTTTTTGGGAAGGAGAGTTTGACAAGGCTTATAAATGGTTATCAGGGTTAGTTTGGGCATTTTTTCCCTCATTTTTTAGGAAAATTTTCTACCAGTAGCTTTGCCATCCATTTTAACGGGTAGATAGTAGCTTTGCCATCCATTTTAACGGATTTTCTACCAGTTGCACTTCAGTCCAAAGTACAGGAGTGTAATGCCTACATTTGGAGTATTAGGGGTGCATGTGCAAATCTGTGATAATATAAGGGGTGTAAGTGTAAATTCCCCAAAAAAATGAGAAAAAAACCCCACCTGTTTCGACGTGTTCTTCTCCGTCGAAACCACCCCTCTCCGATCGATCTCTCTCCAGTCTCCACCATCTCCGACCAGCTCTTTCTCTCTCGCGCGCGCGCGCGCGGGTTCTCTCTCTCACTATCTTCTACACCAATTCTTATCCCCTGTTTCTGCGTGATTTCTAGGGTTCGGGTGTGGCGGATCCGAAATTCCCTTCTCCCTCTGGCTCACGGTTGGGTGACGGCAGCGGTGATTCACGGAGGCGACTAGCAGTAGCAGTGGCGGTGGGTGTTCGTTGAGGTAAGCGTTCCGAAAATTTCGAATTATGTAGGGGTTTGAGTCCCTTCGCTGTTCATAAGAAAACATAGGACATGAGCCCCTTTCATAAGAAAGGAAAATAAAAGAGAAAGAAAATGGGAGGAAAAATTTACTATTCACTTCCCTCAAAATTCTTATTTTCTTCGCCCTTTCTCTTCAAACCAAACAATGGAAAGGAAATTTTTTTTTCTTCCTTTCCATAGGTTCCAAACAGAGCTAATCTCGTCAGAATCGAATCCACAGTCCAGCATCAAGAGGGTTTCACCGAGTGGATCTCGAGCTTTCCCACCTTCCACGCTCAGATTACATATCAGCCTTTGCAGGTAATTAAGCAATTTGATCCGAAACTCCCTCCCTTGATTTTTATTTAACCAACGAATTCAATCACTTAGTTACTAGAACCTCTAAACTGGTGGTTTCGGTTTAAACGGCAGATTCGTTGTGAAATGGACAAGGTTGTGGAGGCAGTCGACAAGGCAAAGAAGGAGTGGGACGAGGCGTACAAACGAACCAAACACACAATCGAGTCAATCGAACGATACGGTGTAAAATCAACAGGAGAATCCGGCGCAGATCAGGTTAAGAATTCGTTGCCCCGATTGAACGGAATTGCGCAAGACGGCATGGCTCTGCTCTCGTCGTTGCAGTTCAATCTCGACCTCCTCGCCCCTCAGCTACCCACGGATGACGATGTTCTGGCCGCCCAGTCGTTGCTCAATTCGTGGAAACAACAAATCCAAAGGCACTCTCACTCACTCTCTCTCTCTATGTATACCAATGCTAGGAATGCAACTTTATAATACAACTCCCAACACAACTGCATTCAGAGAGTCGTTCGATGTTCCGGACACACAGCTGTGTTGAGAGTTGTGTTCCTAGACTTTTTTGTATTTGTACATAGGTGAGTGTGTGCAGGGGGGCGTAGATATTAAAAGTAAATTTTGGTTAATGATCTTACATATTTGGCATGGCATACCAACTTATATATCTTGAACATGAGCTCTGATTATGCTTCAACTTTCGTTGTAAGGTTGATTAACGATTATTGTTTTATAAACGATTTGTCTATTAGAGACATACGGTAGGAATTTATAGAAGATTTTATGCTCATTTTTAGATAATTTTGCAAGAAATATGGATTGTTTTGTTGGGTAATGCATGTCCAAGTTCAGTACCATCTTCTGACTAGGAAAATAAGTTTTCACGGTTGTGATTAATAAGGTTCCCCCACTGGTTTAAATTCCAGTGTCCAACACTGGTTGCGTGTGATTTTTTTGGGTAGTGGTCGCTAAGAAAATGTTGAAAGAGGAACTCATGAGATTTCGGGGACTGCAACTTCGCCATACCTAATGGAGTGGACTTTAATGTTTCTCTTGATTACGAGTCATCGAGTCATAATTAACTTAATTGTGTATCTAGATTTAGTACATGATTCAGCTTTTGGCTCAATTATCGTGTCTGCATTTTGTCCATAACGCTACTTTTTCTTTGTTATTATTTTGCTTTTGTTCAGTTTACGGTCAAGTTTGAGAAGTGCTAATTTGCAAGCAAAGGCTAACATGAGAAAAGCAGCTCAGGAAGAGGTAATTGACTATTTTTGTTGGAATGCTTGCTAGTTTAGGTTCTTAAGTCGGTTGTTCTGCAGTTCATTGCACCCAAATTGATGTTCTGAAGTTGTAGTCTGATAGTTACCTTCTGTTGTAAACAGGTTGTGTTTATTTAAAGCAATAAGCATGTGATATACTATATTTATTTGTTTAGATCTCGAGACTTTTGGTTTGGTAAGTTAAATTTTATTGACCAAACCAGAGAAACATGACCACTGGGGAATACCCTGAGAACAAGATACAAGCAAACACCTAATCTAACCTACCAGCATGCACTGGCAAAAATTCAACACAACAACAGACAACCTAGCATGTGTATGCTCTTGGAGAAATGACCCTGGAGCTGTAGAAAATGTGGCTTTGGGAAGGGTTTGGGGTATTCCTTTGAGTTATTTCCGGCCTTCCTCATATTTGTAAAATCATGCTGTTGCTTGTTTCTTTCTGGTTTCTGTTCTATGTTAACCAGGAAACACTACGACCCTAGAGAATTACTTTTTGGTAAGAACGTTCCAAAATATGGTACACTATCATGTTAAAACGATCCAAAGCGATCCCCTTAGCTTTCCCCAAAATCTCAACTTATTATGGTAAAAATAGAGAGAAAATGGATTTCGGTGAAAGTGTAAAAAGTTCAGTCGTTATGCTCCTAGAAATGTGTTTTGCATGAATAATTTAACGAACAATATTTAGTTTCACTAGATGTTTTTCGCTTGGAGAGTAAGTTATAGTTTTGTTATCCATAGAAGCCTACCCCTAGCATACCACAATTTAAGCTAGGGCTGTCCAGCGGTCGGATTTGGTCAGATTTGGGTCGGGGTTGACCCGACCCGACTTTAGTCGGATTGGCTGCATGTTCACCCGAGCCCGACCGAATGGGTGGTCGGTTTCGACCGATAGGGTATTTTGGGTTGAGCGGGTCGGATCGGTCGGGTTCACGGATCGGAAAATACACATACAGTCCAGTAATCAAAATCATCAGATCAAAAAAGAAAAAATGGAGAGAGAGCGCCACAAATCACACACAACTGAAAACTCATTACACAGTGAGGGAACAAATCGTCGCACAAAACCCATTACACAATCGTGGACACAAACAGTCAATCGATTACAGTGATGGGTGAAAACTACATACACAATATTACACAACACAGACAGACAGCTGAATCGAGAGAGAGAGAGAGGAGAACCACTGTCAACGAAGAGATATAGCCAGATCTAGAGAGAGTACCACCCAGTGCATCAAAGTCTCTCCTTGCACTGGTGCTCCTGCTGCTGCCGACTGGAGAAAGAAATGAAATGAAGTAAGGGTTTTGTTTTGCCCTTTTATATATTTAATTCGGTCGGGTCGGGTGGAATGGGATTTTATCCTATGCATCCGACACCCGACCGACACCCAGAATTTTTCAGGTTTTTGGACCCGAATCCGACCGATCCATCCGATCAGAACCGTCCGTTGTGTCCTTTTTCGGGTCGGGTGGTCGGGTGGGTTGGTTTGATGGACAGCCCTAATTTAAGCATATGGCGTACCGTGTTCCCATTCCTGTTCCGTTCCAGGTAACATAGTTTCTGTTGTTCTACAGTTGTTTGTATCTTGTTTTGGTCTGGTAGGCTGTGTACTGTTGGTTTTGTTCTGGTTTGATTGTATTTCAGGGACATCCCCTTGAGCGTTTATTTTGTCCATAATATAATTTGTTCCAAAAAACAAGGCCTCGCTCAAGCACAGCAGAGACCAAATAGGAGAGGATATTACAAGAAAAAGGTAAGGACAGAGAGGGTCTCCTTGCCGAAGCCCCCGTTCACCCGAGAAGTAACCTTTCAACTCACCATTGATAACTACAGAGTGTTTTGCAGAAGTCACACATTGCTTAACCCAATTAATGAAAGTCAAAGGGAAGTTCATCACACCCATTGCATCAAACAAAAATTGCCAACCCACTTAATCGTATATGCTTTCATGAGATCTACTTTCATGGAACACCTTGGCAACCCCTGATCCTTGCATTGGTAAGATGATGTCCACAATGGATCTCCCCTTTATAAAAGGAGACTGCCCTGGACTGATTAGAGAAGGAAGAATGGGTTGAAGTTTTACTCGTTTTTGTTGAAGTTGCTGTACTGTATATGATATCCTAATCATATATATTCTACATGATGCATCTTATAACAATGTTTTGCATTTTGATATGGTTGTATTAATTGTAGAGAGAACTTCTTTTGGGAGGAGGAGAAGAGTCCACAATTCGCAGGCGCAATTTACAGTATGTATTACCTGGTTGTCTTAAGCAATATACCATGGATACTTCTCGTTTTTGTTGTGCCACATGATCGTGGTGCTATAATGGAATATCGACGGGTTTAATCAACATTTATGTGTTAAGAGAAATGTATGATTTCTAATGGCCTGCCAGGACAAAAGCTGGAATGACATCTGCTGCAGAAAGCATCACAGAGAGCCTTCGGCGAACTCGTCAGCTGATGGTTCAGGTTATTACCTGCGTGTGTTTGTTTTCCTTTCTTTCTATTTGACTTGTTTGTTGGTTTGGTAAATGGAAAAGAAGGGCAGTAATGGAATGCCACTCGTAAACCTAAACTGACCTCTAGTGTCAAAAAACTCTACAAACTCGAGGAATTTATCCTTAGAGGGAGAACCATCTTTAGAATTCCAGCATAAAAAATAATACCAAATGCACTTTTTGAGCCTATACACTGAGCTCTCTTTGATGTTGAAGTGCGGCTGATTTCTTTCCTTCAATATGAGCCCCATCAAGCTGAAGTTCCTCCTTTTTTGCTATCTGGTTCCCTTCCCAACCGCAAAGAAGCTCTCTCATCCCTGCTGGTTGCTCTCAAATGATACCGAACCAAGAGAGGATAGAGATCTAGAACTTAGAACAATGTAATAACAAGTGTGCTTTTTAAACAACACGAGTTAGCTATACACAACACAAGTTAGCTATATCTTTTACCATCCAAATAAAATTATCAATAGTAAGGATCTGTTCATGTTATGAAACTCCATCAAAGCGACCTCCTTCCTCCAAATGTTTAGAACGGGTGGGATGAGTTTATGACTTGTGCAAATCTTATTGCTATTATTGATGTTATGGTTGGACTTCTAACCGTCGGTTCGGTATCTATTATAGGAGGTGGAAAGAAGTTCAGGCACACTTATGGCTTTTGGTACGTTCTTTCATTGCTCTAGTTCTTTTTACTCTGCATTTTTTTAATGGTTTCTCTTTCACTTTAAGTGGGAACCGTTAAGGAATCTTCTGCAATTCCTTGTGATTAAATGATTTGATGCTAAATCTTTTAATTTTTGGGTGAGTAAAGGTACTTTAGAACAACATGAGAAGCCTGAAACCCGCCTCCTTGTGATCATTGACTCAAAAAACCACTTTGGTTCAGTTCTTTACAAATTCGATTGCTCCGTGATCAACTATTGTCCAAATTTGGCTAGAGGGACTATTTCAGAGCAAAGCACAAAATGTTTTTCTGGTCAAGTTAATGATGACATAACCATCCATGTTTGCTTGATGGATTCCCTTTTGTCTGCTGCGTCTGTTTTCATATATGCCGGTTACGATATATATTTTTTAGCTTGTTATATACCCCTCAAAATTCTAAGGAATCCTAAAGCCTCCGTTGTAATAAATGATTGCGATTACCCGGAATCCTAAAGCCTCCGTTGTAATAAATGATTGCGATTACCCCTGCCGCCATGATTGTGAGGGTGGCCATACTATGCTGCATAATATGTGGTTGTTAAGTGAATTGCTCAAGACAATAATGTATGCTTGAAATTTTGCAGAGGAATCCACAGGAGTTTTAAGGAAAGCTGAAGGTGAATACAAAGGCCACCGCTCATTGCTAAGCCGGACCCGAAACCTACTTTCAACAATGCAGCGTCAAGATGTACTGGACAGGTATATATTTAGACACAGTTCACCAATCCATAGGCTTCGTTAGTTTCCATGTTTTTCCAGCTTTATTAGTATATGGAATTTACATGCCCAAGCAATTTTACCTTCGAAAAGTCGATAAGCAAGTTTCAAAAGGCTGAGTTTTATCTGGACAGGGTGATACTTGTTGCCGGATTTTTGTTATTCTCCTGTGCTGTTATTTACGTTGTTTCAAAGCGTATGGGGATACTCAAGTTGCAGAGGATGGTTACTGCCGCCATAAAGTCGGGTATGGCCGGAAAAGGGGATGTTAGACTCGGGCCTGCCGGAGATGTAATAAACTTTGCTCAGGGCCATGGAAATGCAGTTCCTAGGATGGAGATGCCATTGGAACAGCCCATGCATGATGAACTGTGAAGTTTCTGATGATCACCTTCATTCAGTCTGTAAATTGCGGTGGCAAGTATTTAAGTTTCCATCTGATTCCGTGGAAACGGTCTGAGTTGTTTTCATTTCCAAAGGGACTGAATTGAAACACCTACAGGATAACGAAATTCCAGTGTTCCAGTGTTTCCACGACGAAAGACGGCATGATATAGCGGAGCATATCGAAGGAACATATCGAAGGACAACGGAGCATAGAATACCAAAAAAGATAGCTCTAAGAATAATACAAATGCCAGTTCAGACAGCCCAATTTCGTTTCATTTTGAGCACCCTAAGTTATAGTGTTATACTGTATAAGTGAGATCGTGAGGTGATGACACTGCATGTTTTCAAATGATATGATAGCAAATAATTGAAAACTTGAATGACTAGATTTAGTCTTGAAAAATCACAGAACAAAAATTCCTTTCAAAATTTGGCCCCTTTCAATTTCATTTCCTGACTCTGCCGCTTCTCTCTCTCTGGTTTAAGCTTAAGAGTAGCTACCAAGAACGACGCAATTTCGTCGGAAAGTGTTGGAAGAAAGTTTCATCCTTAACTACGGTAACACCCTAGATCAAAGTTCAAAAGACGACTCGAACTTGTGAGGGAAAATTAGGCTTGCATCACATATGGAATTGCTAAAAATGATTACATATCTATGACTATTTATCTAAAGAGATCTGCAAAAAATGGTGGGAAAACGTCAAACGTCTGCTAGCTACGTCTGCTAGCTTTGTTTACGCAAAATATATAGATTCAAAATCAAAACTTTAATTAAGCAACCATTTATTTTCTTTTGAACATCCGTTTCCAATTTTCACTCAACAATAGGTAGATCTCTACAGGACATACACAAATACATACTTCACGAGCAATGCATAAATCACCTCAGAATCGCTCGGACGTGATCAATTTTCATTAGGGCCGGTCAGTGCTCAACGGACTCGAGCTACACCTCCCTTATCCTCTCGCTAGTACTAACCACACCACATTTATCAGAACCAATAACTCCGTTCATAAACTGTGCAAGGACACGACGAAAAGCACCGAATAACTCCTCCACCTGTAGCTATGGAGGCCCAAACCCACCAAAACTCAAAAGCAAGACAACCATATTAGAAAGCCCATAAAAGCCCAAAATTCCACTAGTTCGATTTGGACTTGGGCTGGCCCACGTAACTCCCCATCCTCACCACCATGCCATCAATGTCTCGCACGTACCCAACTTTCTGGCCCCACTCCTTCTCCTGCGGCTCGCTCACGGGTACTGCTCCATTCTCCACCGCCCTCTGATCATCACAATCACAAAGAGAGAGAACAAGTCGGAACGAACGGCCACGAAACACGCATTATGGTCAAATCAAAGGTTTAAACGTATTGGCTAACCTTGTAGGCTGCATCAACGTCCGGGTAATCAAAAGCAACCTCAATCGGGTTCCTTTCGCGATCCGAACGGGGCGTCTGGACCGTGCCTGTTAAGTCATCGGTCTCGTGCTGGTGCGCCGGTGTGAATGCTATGGTGGTCTGCCCACTGTCTAGCTCTCCCCATCTGCCACCCACAAAACAATATTGTTCCTATAAAGTTCCAATACCAAAATTGCAGTAGTTGACCCAAAAAGAAACAAAAATGAAGTGTTTGCCTAGCTGATGTAAAGGCGAGACCATCATATGTAGTAATTCTCAATTGATAAAGCAGGCAGAAAGAGACGGATCTAAATTTTTAACAATAAATGCATGCACAAAATGGATGCTCCTAGGATTTTTTTCGCTAAATAGCGGATCTCTAACCTCTATAAATCAAGAAACACACAAAGAACGTTATGCCAAGAAACTATATATGTTTCCAACTCAAAATCGGAAGGCATTGTACCCAAAGAGTAGAGACCAATTCCAATTTATGTGCTTACCTTGGCACTTTTCTTCATTAATTCCAAATTCAAACATAAATGTAAGTGCGTGTGAAAGTGTGCGTGCAATTGCGCATGTGTGGTTGCAGAATTTTTGCTATTGTTAATAGTGTCGAATGCTTAAAAAAAAAAACAAGTGCTTCGTCACAGTACTGTGATCGACTCTAAACTTATGGGCCAAGCGGGTTACACTTTGGCCAAGCATCCTACAAGCAAAACAAAACAAAACAAAACGGGGAAATGGTGGCGTTTTGTAAGGGGGTTTGGATTATACTATACATACCGGTGGGATAAATCCAAGCGACGAACGCTGTGACCAAAGGCTTTGGCATAGAAATCGACGGATTTGGCCACGTCTTTCACGTACACCACCGTGTAAGCAAATGCTGGGCTCAGCTTCGATGCCATGTTTCCAAATGCTTTCTTCGATTTTCACAGATTTGTGCATGAAATGTGTACGGGATTTGTGGATCGAGCCTCGGAGGGAGGAGGAGTGTTTCTCAGACAGAGGCAGGGGGGCTAGCCCCTTTTTAATGCGGCACGGGGCTTAATACGTGGTGATTATTGATGTTACGCGTAGAGATCATGCATGCTTTTGCAAAGCCCCAACTGCCACCTGCCTCCTTTTTTATTACCCTTTTGGATATAGTGGTGCTATTTGCACCGACGGGTTTCCTACCGACGGTATACCGACGGCCGCGAGCGGACGTCTCCGGCCACCGGACGGCCGATCCGAGCCGTCCAAAAATTTAAAAAAAAAAACCGAGGGGCCCAACGCGGGAATCAACGGCATCCGATGTGTGTGGGTACTTGATCTAAACACCATTTTTTTCGTGTATATATTCGTGTATATATATACACGAAAAAAATGGTGTTTAGATCAAGTACCCCACACACATCGGATGCCGTTGATTCCCCCGCTGGGCCCCTCGGTTTTTTTTTTTAAAATTTTTGGACCGCTCGGATCGGCCGTCCGGTGGCCGGAGACGGCCGCTCGCGGCCGTCGGTACGATTTCCCTACATTTTGGTCGGTACACATATCATTTTCGTTTGGGTATATAGAATTCCGTAGGAAGCCGTATTCGATGATTTGTATTCATAGGTTTCTTCTCGAGTTAGACTTGTCTTATGATGAGAAAATTAGCTATAAGGAGGACGGTAAAATGATTTTTATGATGAGAAAATTAGTCATAAGGACGGTAAAATAGTTTTCGTGTAGAGGAAAGACGCTAGCAAAATAATTTTCAGTGAATTTTTAACTTTTTGAGTTTTTTAATCATAAGGCCAAAATATTTTTAGTCACTTTCATAGGGTACTTTAGGGTTTTAGACACTTTCATATATAAGGTACTCTAGAATTTTAGACATTTTCATAGGATACCCTAAGATTTTAGGCACTTTCATAGACACATTTATCTTTATATTTGTTTGTAAAAAGTGTTTGTCTTTGAGCTCAAAAAATATAAATATGAGGAATTTTGGCTAAGTCTTCCCTTCATGATTTGGTGTTTTTCATGAACTGGTGAAGTTTTATATCTTTAACTGGATGAAACTAAGTTTGTTAAAGTGCTATTTTAGTAACGTTCCTATTTACTACTTACCTAATCAAATTCCATAAGCATGCTCTTTATTTATTAGGACCGCGTGCATAGGCTACAGTTTATTTATGGGACGCATTTTTGTCCATACGAATTCAGAAAACGTACCTACCGATATTTGTTGAATTTGATTTGTTTACAGGGGTCCATGAATAAATATTCTAAAATTTATTTATTTATTTATTTTTGCACTTTTGTAGGGCCTAAAATGAACCCCACATAGCATGCGGTGGTTCTGGACCCCTTTTGTAACGGGTACTGGTGGCTCATTTGAGTTGTCAAGTCAATCTCAAAAAATTTGAACCTCAACTGTGCAAATTATTGAACAAGTAAAATTCTTGGCGAATGGTATCCTAAAACTGTTTTAGGGAAAATTTTACAAACAAATCCCCTTTCCAGGGAAATTACCAGTATTTTTGAACTCGTCATTGCTCATGTTTCCGAAAACACCAACAGCCACCTATCGCGCACAAATGAAAGACAATGAGTATTTTTCGGATATTTTATTATTGTTATTCTGGAAAACGCAAGAAAACAAGAATGAAAAAAAAAAACAAAAAATCGAGAGCTATATCGGGAATGTGGAGGAGGATTCTCTGGCCTATCTATTTCTGCAACTATCGTTGATGGACTCAAAACAGGGCCAATTTGCCTGTGCGGCCGAAAGGAGACCTCCCATATAACTTCAAAAATTATCTAGGGTAACAACAATGGATTCCAAATGCAGGACACAGAATGTCGAAAGATGCAAACAAAGCAACACACATAGGAGCAAATCATACAAATGGTTATCAGACTCCCAATTCCCATTGGAACAATCTTGTTAGCCAGGATTAACGGAGGGGCACCCGCTATGGGATGATGTCATTGGTTTCCCTGGATTAGCGGTCCAGGATGCTTTTGAGGCTGTCTGACTTCACTTTTCAGATCTGTTGATCACCGAGATATTGGGCTGGATACCAAGTTGTAATAAAAAAGTTCGGCTGATGCCTTTGAGCAACCCAGCAAGCCTCCTTGATCCTCGAGTTGACTCAAGTTTGTTCATTACTTGCCTAGCTTCATTATTTGGGCATCAGTTGCAGAAGCTGAAACAGGGTTGTCACTACCATGAGTTTTCTTTGAGTTACGTTTCAGAATTGTTGCTTTGCTCAACACCTGCAACAGATGATACAGGGCACGACAAATATCAATCCATGTATGCCAAATGCTGGCATTTTCAGCCTTAATGCGAGACATTTTGGTTATATGCAAGGAGTGGTATATCATCTTTCCACCATGGTGAATCGAATTAGAAGCAGAAGCATCTAAATAGTATATTACCATTTGAAGGATGAATTGTTACACAAACATATGACAGAAATGACAAATATGAGAGAGGGAGGGAGGGAAGAGTTTTCAAGTAATCAACTAATGTAGAGTCCTGAGAAAGGAAAATAAAAATAAAATTAAGAGTCAGAGAATTACTTAGATTGTAAAAAACGAGTGAGACTTCTGGACCGCTATTTCCCTGCTGCCTTTAGGGTTTGCTTCAATCGCTGAGTCAAAGCATTAGATTCCTCCAATAACAAAATAGAACGAAATAGAGAAATAGGAATATGAAAAACCAAAAAAGGATGGCATTGTACTGGCTAAAACTTATTAACATAGGACCTGAATTCAGAATAAGTGTTTCCCATACATTTTCAATCCTTGATTTTCTTGTCTCATACATATCGTAATTTTATCTCTAGGCCTCTCAACCATATAGACCATTACTCTGATGATACCACCGGTATATTAACCCATTGTTTATGCATGGGAGGGGAGGGGTTGCGGGTGGATGAGTGCATTGCTAGGCCAATGTACAAAAGCAACAAAATGTTTGGCATTACCCTAGCAGCATCCAAGTAAACAATGAACAAAACTATATTTTCAAGTATCAACTTTGTTGCATCAACCTGCATATAAGATGACAAATGTGGCTAACAATGACTTGATACATGAACGCCAGAACAAAAAACTTCCAACTTACTAGTGAGACACAACAAAAATAAACAAAAAAATTTCCCAATGTGGACAAAAATCACCTAACAGTGGGTTCCACGGATGAAATTTACCGCATGGGTCCACTAGTCTTGTGAGAGGAGGGTACCTTACTCCCGACGGTATTTAACACTTTTCACTTCTTCTGTTTTTATGGAACTGATAGTGACTAATTTAATGCTCCTAGAAACAAAAGTTACTAATTTAATGAAGTTACACATCAAAGAAACTTTTTGAAGCAGAAACAGAACCCATTTTTTGTCATCCATTGGTGAAGACGAGGATTTTAATGTAATAATTGGAGATAAAAATAAATATGTATCCCACTGGAGATGAGGGAATAAAGGCCTACCATCCAAGTACACTTACCATGGAGAATATAGATGAAAAGTGAGTTGAAAAGATGAGGTAAGGCCCTGACAAGTTGCTTCAGAGGTTTATATGGACTTATCTGCCTTTGGACTTCTCTGTATTTGGATCAGATGTTATCATAGGATTAGAGGCTAATAGGCTATGCTATGCCTTAGTCTGTCTAACCGTGGACTATCACTCTGATGATACCACCAGTATATAAACCCATTGTTTGTGCATGGGAGGGGAGCGGTTGCGGGTGGATGAATGCGTTGCTAGGCCAATTTTATGAAAGCAATAAAATGTTTGGCATTACCTTGGCAGTAGCCAATTAACCAATCAACAAAACCACATTTCCAAGTATCAACTTTGTTGCATCAACCTGTATATAATAAGATGACAAATCTGGCCGATAATGACTTTATGAACACCAGAACAACAAACTTCCAACTTACTAGTGAGACATAACAAAAGTTGTTTTTTTTTCTCCAATTTGGACAAAAATCACCAAACAGTGGGTTCCATTGATGAAATTTATGGCTTTATCCACCATCTCCAATGGGATACATGGTATTCTAACAATCAGCCTTTCCAGATTCTCTCATCTCCAAGTATGACATTACAATCCTCTCGTCTTCACCAATGGATGACAAAAAATGAGTTCTGTTTTTGCTTCAAATTGTCTCTTTGATTTGTAACTCTGTTAAATTAGTACCTATAGTTTCCAGGAGCATTAAATTAGGCACTAGCATTAAATTGTTCAATTACCGCCGGGAATAAGGCACCCTCCTCTCACCAGACTAGTTGAGGTAAACCATCCAGGTACACTTATCATAAAGAATTGATCAAGAGTGAGTTGAAACGATTTTGTAAGGTCCTGATTAGTTAGCAAAGTTTCTTCACAAGAAAAAGAACCACAAGAGAATCAAGGAGCGGTGTAAACATTTCGACCCAATCATGGACACTTTAAAGCTGCTCCAGAGGTTTATATGGATTATGGACTTATCTGCCTTGGGACTTCTCTGTATTCGGATAAGATGGTATCATAGGAAATTAGAAGCTATGCTAAACCTTAGTCTGTAACTAGTAGTGCTCATTACCAACACAGTCCATTTCATCAGCTCTACCTCATTGGTTTCAACACATAACGAGTAATTTTACAGGTGACTCTTGGCAATGCATTTGTCAGAATGCTTTTTAAAAACGTTTACTCTATCTAATGTTGTATCCTCAAATGTCAGTAGCCATGGAACTTATGCTGCATAAAGCAAGTAGACAGCAAACAATTTGTGCTCACAATTTGCAACAACTAAAATCTTATATAAAACAGCTAGTACACAAATTAGAAAATCATGAAATTACAGCTGCTTCTATTAGAGAGTATATTTCCACATAGCTTGGGTATAATCACTCACTGATTACTCAGAAGAACCTCTCCACCATTACTCTGCTGCATGCCACCCAGCTTCTGAAGTTATAGGGATGTCCCCATGATTCAGGAATGGAATTCTATGTAGCCCATGGTTTCCAGCGCTGCCACCACCAGCTCTACTTTTGGCTCCCTTATAAAAACCTCCTATCCCCCTCTTCTCTATTCTCATCCCACCTAGAACATCACTCAATTGATCCAACCTTAGACTAGAGCTCTCAGCTATGCCACTAAGCTTGGATGATGAGTCAGCAATACGAACAACAAATGAGGGCTCATCATCCAAGTTTAGTAGCATAGCTGAGGGATCTAGTTTGAAGGTGGATCAATTGACTGATGTTATAGCAGACATGACATGAACATAGAGGAAGGACGTATAGGCAGTTTGTACAAGGAAGCCCAAAATTAGCTGGGGGAGACAGCACTGGAAAAACATGGGCCATACAACATACCAACCCTAAATCATGGGGACAACCTGATGGGGTTCAAAAGCTGGGTGGCATGCAACAGAGTAGCGGTGGAGATGTTCATCATGTATATTGAGTAATCAGTCTAATCACTCCTTCTATGTGAAAGAAAGGAGATCACCCTCTGCACAACTCCATCTCAGCGGACATTTGTGGTCAAGAATCCATCCTGCCATGGCCTCTGGAAAATCGTCTCTCTCTCTCTCTCTCTCTCTCTCTCTCTCTCTCTCTCTCTCTTACATAGCTAGCTTCTCATTTCACTCCTCTCTCAATCTGACTCACAAACTATGGCAAGGTGAAAGGGTTTTATAGGCGGAGAAAGGAGAAGAGAACACAAAGAACAAGAGGCTGCAGTTAGGATTCTTGAGCTATTTTTGTCTTCTTCCTTGAAGAAGGTCTCTCTCTCTCTCTCTTTGAGAATGCTATGCTGAATACATTTGCGGATTAACAAAACACAACTTATGGTGCATAAGTGTGGTTATTGTGGAAACTAAATATCCATTTCAAAACCAATTGAGCAATGAGTGAAGAGGTTCCAAATGTTATAAAGTGATCACTCATTCCGCTCCCAAGCAATGTGGGACTCTATTTCCTTAACATCTCCCCCCACGTGCAACCGCATTTGAGGTTTATCACGTGTAGCCTCTTTTTGGGACTATCATCGTGCTGCCTTTGTGCTGGTTTGTCATCGTGGGGTGTGGATTGTAAATTTTTTAAATTTGGGGTGGAATGAATCCCGCTCTGATACCATGTGAAAACTTTATGTCCATCTCAAAATCAATTGGCCGGGAGTGGAAAGGCCGCTCAGACTCATATACTAGTTTTGAAGGAGATAATTAACCGATGTGGAACAATTTTCAACAGTTATCATGACATTATTGTATCTCAAATTGATGGGTTCCACTTGCAAGGATTGGTAGAACCTAATCATTTAGTTGCATCGTTGAAATAGGTTGATATAAATCATTGGGTTCATTTCCTAACAACTTAAGCTTTGGGGACAATTAGTAACGTAACCGTTATATCTTGAGTTACCCCTAAACGGTGGCAAGTTCTATGATTATTTAGCCAGATTGCTCGAAGCCTGTAACGGAGTACTACAACAAGAGGCCTAAGACAAACCATTTAGGAATGTATAATTTCACTTCTTCCTTTTTTTGTTTTTGTTTTTTCTTTGTTCACCCACCTTGATTGAAAGTAAGGAGCTGGTTTAAGGTGCCTTACCTATATTTTCTGTTTCAGCTTCTCTATCAAGTCTCATCTCCACACCTTGCAATAGCAAAAGCTGCTTTCAGGAGCCACACTTTTGCATTTTTCAACATGACCATGAAGGTAAGTACACGATGTGCTTAGGATCTGCAAAGTGGAAGGGACAATATAAAATCAGCATCAGATGCAAAGAAGCTACGTAAAATACCCAATTGTGTTTTTACCTCAATTAAAAAAAGTTAGTTTCATGTTAACAAAAGCGAGCTTACAAAAGCATCAAAAACTAACTTTTGAAAAGTTGGATTAAAGCTTGTTATGAGCTTTAAAGATGAAATGGTGAGTGAATAAGCTAAGTGAACCATTGAAATGTTTTCAAAAAACCTGAGATCAAATTCCAGTCGAAATAAGCTGGAAAAAAACAGGGCTGACCCATAAAATAATGTTGGTTTCAATGGCAAACATATGGGGTGAAGCTTCTACATGTGTTGCAATTATAAGAACATATTAAAAGTTAAAGCGAGACACTATTGGATTGTTCATGCAGTTGCAAATATCCTGCTTGTTCAAAATTCAAATCTCAGTGAATCAAATTGCAAACGACAAAATCGTGTCACAGATTGCAAATAACAATAGTTAATCAACAACAAATCCTATCATAGATAGCAAATGAACACTCTTTTTGTTTTATTTCCTCTGAGAAGGGAGGGTAGAGAAGATACACTACCTAATGAGACATTAGGCTAATGTCAATGATTTGAATTAAAATGTAGCACAAAGCCGTAATGCCCCAGAATGGTCTGTTTATAGACTAGCATCATTCTATTCAACCAACTAAATTTCGCAACAGAAAATATTATGTGCTTCACTTAAATTTCTTGTTCTTGAGAAGTATACATGGTGAAAAAGAGCCACAACACATCAAGTACATAGGTATATTTCGCACATGATCAATATACCAGTGCTAATTGCTTAAACTAAGTAATGAATCTACACTATATCAGAGAGGAGGGGGGGTGGTTATATTTGCACATGATCAACATACCAATAATATGACATCCAAGGTTGTCCTTATCATGTAGACTACATGGCATACACCTTCTCCCATGGTTGATCCACATATTTAGCTTCCTCGTCATTCATGAAATGCATTTTAAAGCCTGAGAAGAACCATATATGTCAATGTCAGAACACTTGAGACTTTTTTGGGTAAATAGAACACTTGAGACTTGCATGAAAGAAGAAAGAATTCATATCAAGCATAATAAGAAATTAAGTTCGCAATAAGAGAGTATGTAATGCCTGTATTGAGATAAAAACACATGCATATGCAATTTTTCAGAGGAGTTGAGTTTCTAGTTTTGAAACAAAAGTGATAGTCTAGATTTTTGAACGCTCGCTCATCTAAAGCCTAACAGTTAGAGACAAGACTAACTTAGTTATTTATGTTCTCAATAGTCCCCCTCACGTCTGGTCCTCCATAGAAGGTCCAACCACGTTCTAAGTATTTCAAGTATCACGCGAGTTGTGAGGTTTGAAAATAAATTTATTGCTCACTGTAATATCATATTAGATTGTTGACTACTGTTGGAGTTTGTCGGTTAATTATCGCCTCCAAAACTAATATATGAGTCTGGGCAGCCTGTCTCTCATTACCAATTGGTTTAAAGATGGATAAAAAGTTTCCACATAGTATTAGAACTAGGTTTTCGAAGAATTAGTTCCCCCTTATTTGTGCTATAAGTGCACCATTGTTAGTTGTGATCTATGTGTTATTGATCGTTTGTTTACCTCTCCACATGCAAGTCGAGGGTCGCACGTGCGGGGGAGTGTTGGAGTTTGTCAGTTCGTTATCTCCTCCAAAACTAGTTTATAAGCCTTGGTGGCCTCTCCACTCATTGCCAATTGATTTTGAGATGGGTATAAAGTTTCCACAACAACCATCTAAAATCCTAAGTTGCTCCATAGAGGAGAAACTTTAGCAGTTATATTTCCAAACATGTTAGAGAATTACACATAGATTGAGGCTAGAGGTACTACGACACAATCTATATGTTGGATCTCTCCCTCTAAGGTTTAAGGCTTTGGTGTAAATTTTGTTGATGGTATTATAGCCATACATGTTCCACCTTTTAAAAATTAGCCCACTACTCACAATGACAAACCAAATCAAATAGGTCACATGAGGAAAGGCCCTGAAAAAAAAAAGGCAACATGCTGTAGACTAACAGGCACATAGAGAATGATTGCCGGATGTCTCAAAGTCTCCACCTTATAAGTAAAGTTTTTTGGTTTGATAGAAAGTCTCATCAATTAAACATAAAAAGAAGCCCCAATTCACATTTTAAAGATGATTGATGAAAATTTAAATAACTTTTTTGGTGCAATTACAAAAGTTCCAAATTGCATTCAAAAATATCATGAAAATCAAATAAGTATGCAGGAATCTTAGAGGTCTAAGCTCCAATTCACATTTTGGTGGTGTTATGCGCATGATGATCCTTTTTTGGATGATACCCAACTTTTGGTATTAAACAATTTAATTGCCCAAAAATAAAAAAAAGGTAGTTTCATGCGTGCGATGGCTATGGATCGGTGATAGAAATTGTGGCACATATATATAGAAAGTACATGAAAAATAGGGCACCACTAAATCTGACTCACCCATCTTAGAAAATGCCACTTATGTCCCACTCTAGTGCTGTGGTTCCTTTTTCGAATTCATGACCACAAAATTCTCCATACGTTCCTCCCTTCTGCATTTCAAGAAAGAACTTCAAATAAGGCGCAGAGGTAAGTAACTTTATCTATGGCGAGCAAAAGAAAAGGCATACTTACCCACAAGATAGAGAGAAAGGGAGAGAGGCATAGATGATGATGATGATGATGCAACAATGAGGAAAACCACAACAACGAATTGGCGAAGTTTATAAGTTCAACAGTATAAATCCAAAACACAAGAAAATGATGAAATAACTAACAAATCTATAGAATAGATTTAAGAAGCATTCATCGATTGGATTAGGAATTACATAATTCTCAAGAAGTGCCAACAATGGAAATGGCAACAAGAAGAACGGCGGCTGCGGGAGGTGAAGGAAACCCTATACAATGAACCCTCAAGATGCTTATATAAGGGCTGAAGAAAGGTTATTTTTGGATATAAATACAAATGTTGGCATAACTCAGCAATAGTAATAGATAAGTAGGCGAAACGTACCCCTTAGGCCTAGCATATAAATCCTCGTCATTTCTAATCCCTAATCTGCAACGGTTACTACCTAAATAAAAACCAGTTCAAATCATCCTCATTTAGCAGGTTGCAAATTAGGTGTTTCCATAGAGAGCTGAGATAACGCTTTTTCGCTTTTAAAACCAAGTGCACACTATAACACACACCATGTGCACAGTAAACAACTTTCATTTCCTTTCCATCCAAGCAAGCAAAATGCTTATGATTCTAGAGAAACCGACACGAAACATAAGGGGAAATCTGATAATCCAAGATTTACGTCGAAACATTCATTTCTCTTAACATGTATGTTTTATTCCCTAAACAAAACATATACTTTTATGAGCAAATTTTGATTAGAAAAACAGACTAAAGATGAAAAACCCTACAAATTAAGTGGTCACCATTGTAAGCTATACATCAAGTGGCATGTACAACTCACCTTTAACTGCACAAAAGAGTCAATTGGGAAATGGGCACTCCTCTATTACCAAAAATAGAAATACATAAAAAGGCACTCCTCTCTTAACATCATGTGACATGATAATTCAGCGCAGACAATTTACAAAAAGTAAATGATCTAAAGAAAAATCAAGCACACAAGTGTCTATGGAAGCTCAGCATGACTATGCCACAAAATAACTTAATTTGATTTCCAAAATACAAGGAGTACCATAGTAACACAAGCTAAAAACCAATCCTTACATCTGTACACTCAAATCCAACAACTAAAACAAGTATTTGTTTTTCGCCAAATAAAGATTCATATATCAAGCCAAACATCACACTGGACCATGCCCAAGGCCAAGCAACTCAAGAGAGCTTAGGCAGAGCAGCAATACAGGCTATACATCTAAGCTAACCACAAGAAAAAGAACATCACATCAAATAAGCCACCACACTACAAAGCATACAAATTACAAACATAAACCAATGCAACTAGAATAAGCAGCACAACACACAGCTAGAAACTAAAGAGTCAATAAGGAGACCGACCATGAGGGAAGAAGGCTAGTCCTCATTTTGAGATTTAAGGATCTTGGTTGAGATATTCCAGGCAAGCACAATTTCCTAAAAGGTATATGACTTTGATATCAGACTCAATTTGTTCAAGACTTCAGCCAGATATAGTGCCTTAAAAAGTCCCAGAAGTTCTCTCAATCCACAAATGGTAGACAATAGCACCCAAGGAAAGCCTATAAACATTCCAAGCAAAGGATTCCAAATCTGATTTGTACCATTAAATTCCTCCAAGCCAAACCAAACCAAGCCTTAATCCTATTGAGGTTGGCTACATAAATCCGTTTTTCCCATTCAGCTCTGTTGGCAGTGTATTCCATAATATTCAAAAAAAACAAGTATATTCATAATAAGATTAATCTCATAAAGATCTAACAGGATTTTTTAATGTGCTATCAGTAAGCGACCTAACGCACAAGAAAAAACTCTAACCCGAAACAGGCGGAGCTATATTCGTCCAAACCCAGGAAGAATAATATTCGGATGATAGGAGGGGACCTATTATCCGACTCATTAAATTGATTGCATAGACTACAGGAATAGTTTGATTCTCAAAAACAAGTTTTGGGCTTAATAAATTTAGTGAAGCTGAATCTTCACCATCTTAATTCAATCATTGTAGATCACTACCGAGGAAACAAAGCCACTGCATGAAACATACTATGCTTACCTTCTCCAAGGGACTTCGTCGGGGAAAGAAAAAAACACCGCAGGAGTTTCAACGCACCGCCACCTGCCGCCCCCAGCACCGCCATCTTCTTGCCGTCGCGCCGGAGGCGGTCTGTTCTTCCGTCGCCGTCGTTACCTGCCGCGCTCATCGTTGGTTCAATTGCCTGTGTGCATTAGCGTTTTAGTTGCATATATATTCCTTTTCCCGTAACCGCATTACCACATCCATAAATCGCAGGTTCAGCCCCTCGTCAGTTCTTTTTTACAGTTCGACCCCTGATCAGCTACTTCGTCGTCATCTCATCTTTCCCACGCACATTTCCCTACGCATCCGCAAATCGCTTCTTGAATCCATGATCCAAACACGGCTTAAAGGGGATGCCAAACCAATGCCCTTTACTTTGATCTTTATCTGGTTGAAGCCTTTTGGGGTTGGGGTTTTTTTTTTTTTTTTTCGTCTTTATTCAAAAAAATTCGTAATTTTTAATTTTATGTCAATTTTTTGCGAATCATTGATTCGTCTTGTGGAGAATAGTCGAAAAGGTAAAAAATTGTGACTTTTTTGAAAATATTCTGAAAAATATTCAAGATAAAGCAGAAAAAAACTGATCTTTTTTATCTTTGTAGGTTTTTATCTTGAACAATTTCTAAAATATTTGGATAAAAGTCATAATTTTTCACTTTTTCGATTTCTTTCATTGAGATGAACTAATAATTTACAAAAGTTTTATACAAAACTATCAAATACGAAGAAAAAAAATATTGAATAAATACAAAAATTAAAAATCTGAAAATTTTCACACAAAAAAAAAAACTATGTGAAACAAGGGGCTAAACACTGATCAAAACAAAAAAAGGGTCGCCTCTTTTTTTTGGAAGATGAAAAAGAAGACGGATCACAACGTTGGTCCAGCATTAGATCCGGAACCTTAAAGCCCAAACAGTTGGTAGGCCCAGCAGGCCCATAATAATCGACAGCAACAAAAAAGAAAAAAGAAAAAGGAAAAAAGCACTGTGTGGCTGCTGGGATTCGAGCCCAGGTCTCCACGGCCACAACGTGGAATTCTCACCACTAAACTACAGCCACAAGTTGTGAACAGCTTCTCAGTTTTAGTTTTACTCATTTCAACTGCGCCCAGTTCTTTTTCTGCTTTATTAAGGCCAAGACAAATTGACCAGACTTTCCCTTCACATGGGAAGATGGAGGAGGCTCGCTCCGTTCTTTTGAACTTAAATTAAATTTCAAAATTTTGTTCTTATTTGAATTTTTTTTTTGGCATTTGTTAGTTTTACGCCAAATTTTTGTGGTCTTTTGAATCGTCTCGACTAGAGGAATTGGAAAAAATAATTTTTTTTATAACTTTTATGCAAATATTTTGAGAAATAACCATTTTTTAGTGCAAAAAATGTTAATTTTTTCTTCTAAAAAAATGATTATTTCTCGAAATATTTTTTTTTATCTTTTCGATTCCTCTCGTCGAGATAAAAAAATTTAATAAAGATAAAACTGACAGAGCTAAGTTGGAGAGAATGGAGGAAATTGACTTGGTAGGTGTAGGAGATGAAGGGGCTACAGAGAGAGGGATAGAGAGATTAATGGGTTCACGGTATGTATCGATTTGGGGGGGGGGAGGGGGTTGAAGGGACAGCAGCGTACTGTTCCAGCTGAGGGGGTCTCGTTCCGGTCTTAGCTCGACGATCGGAAACATTTACTTCGTAGAGTTCGTCAAGTTAAACAAATATGCAAAAAATCAGTTTAATTGGATATCTTTAGTGTTTTGGATCCATTCTTTTCAAGACAAAAGGTTTCGATTAGGCATTTAATGATATTCGATCGAGCTAATTTTTTAACAAATTTGTTCAACTTGTCGAGCTCTATGAAGTGAACGTTTCCGATTGTCGGATCAAGACCGGAGCGGACCCCCCTCAACCGGGACAACACGTTGCTGTCCCTTCATCGACACCACCAACCCCCCCTCTCCTTCGGAGTTACTGTATTATTTGGAGTTATTAGAAAGCAAGGGCTGGTTGATTTGAAAATTTGGAGTTATTATTTGGAGTTATTAGAAAGCAAGGGCAGGTTGATTTGAAAACACAGAGCGGAGAAATAGACGTATGGTGGATAAATTATTCGTTACCCCTGGGGCAACGGAGGCAGGTCCAGTTCAGTTTTTTTAACCTCCAGTTTGGTCCAGTTTTGGGCATTTGTGGGCTCCTCTCGGGTCCAAAACAATTATCGGAATCGTTCATTATGTAGAGCTCGTCGAGAATGGTATCCACGCAAAAAATTACCTTGATTTAACATCGATAGATACTTGAACAAAACAGATTTGTGTAAGAAAAATGCGATGACAAAAATTAAATTGAAACTCATAATTTTCCATTTTTTCTTGTACAAATATGTTTCGTTCATGTATCTATCGATGTTAAATCAAGGTAATTTTTAGCGTGGATACCATTCTCGACGAGTTATACATAATGAACGATTCCGATCATTGTTTTAGACCCAGGAGGGGCCCACAAAGGCCTAAAATTGGACCGAACTGGAGGTTAAAAAAACTGGACTGGACCTTAACCCTAGGGCAACACCTTACTTTTGACAGGTGGTGGCTCCCACTTATCAAAATTTACCTCGTGAATGAAAGGCTCTTTTCGCATGGCACCCCTGACAACCCCCTCCTCCGGGCCCACCACCTTTCCCCCCCTTTTCCCTTTTGTTTTTTTTTTACTTTTAAAAGAATTTAATTACTTTTTTTTTTACTTTCACTATTTTTTCACTAAGACTTTAATTACTGTTTTAATTTTTTTTACTTTAATTACTGTTCCAAATTTCATTCCGTTTAAACCGGTGGAAAAATTTTAGTTTTCTAATCATTTTATCTTAATGGTCATAATTAAATTTTAACTCTAGGACTCTCGTGGATTAGCCTTATAAGATATTTGATTCTACGACTTTCTTATGACTAATCAACGAGAGCCGTAGAATCAAAATTTAATTATGGCCATTTAAGATAAAATGTTCAAAAAACTAAAATATTTCCACCGGTTCAACTAAAATATTTCCATATGGTCAGATTCGCTCAGCCTTAAAAAGATCTGCTTGTGGATTGTGCGGCCACACACTTTTCCCTCGTCCCTCTCGTTAATGAAGGCTGGCAGGCTGGCTGGTCCACGATTTGTTGTACTGTTAACTTACTCTATGTTTTTTTGTTACCAGTGAAGTTCTCTTCTTCTTTTTTCGGAGGTAATTATTATTATTTTTTTGGGAAAAATCTCGAAATGGTCCCTATAATTTAGTATTTATGTCAACTTGGTTCCTGCAGTTTGAATTGGCTTGATTTACACTCTGTAGTTTCCATTTTGTTCCAACTTGGTCTAATTACTAATTGTTGTTAGCCTCCATTAATCCTAGACACAAATGGGTCACTTTTCTAGTGAATTACCGAACCATTTCTTCTCTAACCTCACAGACCTAAAGTCTTTTTCTAAAAAGCAAAACAGAGTCACTTTTTTCTAAAAACCAGATTCTTCGGCCCGTGTTCTTTTTTTCTAAAATACTTGAATTATTCCTCCGATATTCAAGAGGTGACCAGGTACTCCTAAACTCTATACTCGGTGGAGACTCTAAGTTTTTTTCTAACTCTCTTTTGTGGCCCGAACTATGGCCGGACCTAATTCTCCTTTATCCGGAGATATGTAAGTAAGTAGCTTAATGAAAGCTCGGTTCCTTTTTAAAATAAACCCACTTCATTTTCTAAAATTCAAACATTTTTCAAAAGTATCCGAACCCATTTTATAGAACACAAAACTCCTCATTTTTCATTTTTTTTTTTCAAGAACCATGTCGCAATCCATGGGAATCATTGGATCACTTATTCAAGCCTTAATCCCTCTCACTCCTTTCCCTCGAAGGCGAATGAGACACATTTCGATCAAAAGTAAAATTCCGGGTGTGACAAATGGAGAATGGAAGTCGTGAAAAAAAATGGATAAGGGAACAATGAGCCTTTGTATTTGGTTCAGAGGTATATTAGGGTAAGAGGAGAATGACAGATTATGGTTTTAACCCTAGAAAAGGGGCTCATTCGTGTTTGGGGTTAACGAAATCTAACGATAGTTAGTAATTGGACCAAATTGAAGCAAAATGAAAACTACAGAGTGTAATAGCCGGTGAAGTTCTTGCTCTTGTAAACATTCATTTCAGATATGATTGATGATGGGACATTTATTCAAAGGTAAGATCCTACATTTAAGGAATATGAGATAACTCAATCAATTTGACAGAACGTGAGATCAGATTTATGTTTTTTTTTTATTTTTTATTCCCAACTGGTATTTCATTTTCCCAATGAAGTGACTACAATTCAGCCATTTCAAAGATAGTTTTTGTATTTCGGTATTATTATGTCTATCTACCGAATTTGAACATATCATATAGAGATGACGTTCGTTTCTCGTCTGGTTCGGTCCGAACTCCAAAATATTTTTATTGCGATTAATATAGTGACCGTCCTAAAGTGCAAATTTTAAACCATAAACTCTAAATCTTATAAGATGAAAAATTATAAACACATATAGCTTACACAAGTCAATCGCTCTAAAGTTTAGTTTCTCTTATCATCTAAACGAACTAGATAAGATAAAGTCCAAAAAAAACACGAATTTTGAGGTAAGTTATTCTCCTCGTATACATTAGGTAAAGGTCCATTGAGCAAATACAATTTGTCTAGAGTTCTTAAGCTGTAAATAAACTTTTTACAAAAAAAAAACCACCCCTAGACCATGCTCACCCAAATTGAGACCCATGTCGGATACAGCCAATAACTTTACCTTAGTCAAAGTCAAATTCATAACCTTTGAACACTGCAAGTTTCATTAAGAGTGTAATAGAACCGAGTAAGAGTTTACATATTATGTACCCGTAGTATAGTAACCTAAAGAATATGGACTCGTTAGTGTGTAAGGAATATCACAAAATTTATTATCGCAATTTGAATAATACAATTTATACAATTCGTCACGTAATCATCTAGATGATAACTAAAGTTAATGGGATATTACTAGCTTTTGATCCAAAAAATATTTAACGTAAAATAAATTTATCTCGACCAATGATTCTCGAATTTCGATTAACTTCAACTTTATAACGAATATAATACTCTACAAATTTTGTAAAATATATAATATTTGAAAGATAATAATAAAACCGCACTTTAATATACCGAGGCCTACTACACTCCCGTAACGCATCGCCGCACTGCATGGACATTCATACCCCTCCACGCCTAAACGCCCAAGACAAAGGCATCCCACTTTTAATGTTCCTAAGTACTCCTAAAAGATTACGACACCCATTCTTAATCTCACCTCATAAATAGAGAATCAGATTCTAGCTGTGTCCTCATCTATATAAATAGAGAATTTTATTGCTACCCAAGAAAATAAGAGTGAGAATTTCATCAACTTCCCAATCACGATCACCGCTTCTCCGATCAAATCTCGCCAAGACGCCAACCAACCTTGGATTGAACTCCCTCAACGCCTTAAAGGTAATTTGTTCTGTACTGTAACTGAACAGATCAGATCTAAACAAGAGTTAAAGAATGAATCGAAATAGTCCTTTTTTTTTTTTTTTCCCAGTCGGTGTGCGGTCTCTGCTTCGGTTATTGTTACCACTTTTACCGGGTTACCTTTCATTAACTTTTACGTTTCGTGAATTTCAAGCCTCAACCCCACCTTTTGTTCTTTTACTGTTGTCTTCCTGATTTCTCGCAATTCGATTTGACGTGTTTGTTTTAAGCTATTTATATATCGGGGAAGTGATATATACTGCTCCAGGGGGGTTCAGTGTGCAGAATTTGGCAGATTAAATACGGTAATTTTGGGTTTTTCGTTGGATTTTTTGTTTTCCTTGATTTTCTGGTCTGGGTTTTGATTTCTGCGTGTTTATATGCAAGTTTGAGACGTAACGAAGTGAGTTTTCCCCTCAAAGTTTGGATTTTCTTTTTGGATTTGAATGATTTGATTAGAAGAGTTCGTGATTGATGAAATTGACAGTTTTTTTTTTTCGTTTTGTCTTCTTATTGTTTTATTTGATTTTTCCGGTCTGGGTGTTGATTTATGTGTTTTATAGGCAAGTTTGATATATGAGAAAGTAAAATTTCCCCTCAAAATTTGGATTTCTGTTTTCTTTTTGGATTCGAATGAAGAGTTTGTGATTGATGAAAATTGGCAGGGATTGAATATTGCTGGTGGGTTCAGAGTGATGGCGAATTCTTCAAATGGAGATCACCAGACAACCACGAAGCCACCTCCCACCCCATCTCCGTTGCGCTTTTCTAAATTTTTTCAGGTATATCTGGTTTCTGCAACTTGCTTTCAGAATTAAAGATTTATTTTGTTTTGCTCTTTGAGACATATGCATGATATAAGTAGCAAGGAGGTTCTTTTGTGCACCCCTGTTTTTGTAGTTCGATTCGCTGTCTTCTTCTCCGTCAGTTATGTTGTTTGAATGGAGGAAAGAGGATGAGTGTAATTGGGCATGACATGCAACAATTATGGCACATTCAAGTTTTTAATAGCGAGGATTTTACATCAATATTTCTCTCTCTCTCTCTCTCTCTAACCCTAGCCGTCGCACTTCTTTGTTTCTCCCTTCCCCTCCCACCCCCTAGGGTTTCCACCCTAATATGGGCGGCGGGAGGGGGGCGATCTCCCCTATGGAATTTTTCTCTCAGTCAGCCTCCGATCGGAATCTCTTTTTCCCTCCTTTCATCACTCTCCACCCTCATCCTCCCCTCACGCCTCCCGACACCTTGGCCTCCCTGGTTCCTCTACCGCCGGACCTCCTCCATCTTATTCGTCATTCGTCGGTGACTCGTCTCTGGTGGGGTGCAGTTCAGATGTGTGGTTGTGGGTGTGGAGCTTTTGTACATGATTGGGTCTCCGTAGTTGGAGATCTATGTTGGTGGATGATGATGGCGAGGTTTTCTTTTTTTCATTTTCTTGTTGGTTTGTGATCCTTTGGTTCTTCTTCTCCCTTTTGTGGAGGTTTTCTCTCCGGTTTTTTGACGTGAGTTTTTCTCCCGACTGGGTTTCTCCCAGTTGGGTTGTTTATTGTTTCTACAAGAAAATGTTTAGTTGGTTTGGGGTATAGTCTGTGGGTGAATCCCCGCCATCTTGGTTACTTGGTTCTTTGTCTAAGGACGAGTTTTCATCTTAATGTATTCTTTGGTTGGAGTTATAATATCATCTGTTATCGGTTGGCAAAAAAAAAAAAAAGAAGCTATCACACTTGATTGAGTCCAGTGTAGTTCAGCATGTGATAGGTTAATGAAATGTCTTGATAGACAGAATTTAATGTGCCTTGTGCTTAAAATATAAGTTTTTATGTTTTGCAAGAGTGTACTTTTTCCTCGTTAGTTGTTGTAAGTTCACCAAAGTGACAAGTGTTATGTGAGTGCAATCCTCTGTTGCCTAGAAAGCAGATCTTTCTCCACATGACCTAAACTATGGTATGATATGGGTAGGCTCTATAAATTGTATTTGTAGAATTGTTTCTTCCAAGCGTTAACATCTGATAAATTGAAATATTACCTCGAAGTTTCTTTATGCAATACACTTTTCCATGAACACAATGACTGATTGTTTCCATTTTGTCTTGCCAAAACTCTGTTATATAAATATTGTTAGTTTGTATTATGTTTGTATTTTTTTGCTTGGTAAAAAATATGTGCGGCGGTGATCACTAATTTAACGTTGTGGAACTAATGCATACCATGTTTTGGAACATTCATTCGAGAACATGAATCACTTTGGTAATAGCACTCTGAGCCGCTCTCTGGTAACATTGGTACAATCCACGAATTGAAGACCCTTTTACCATATCATAATTTTGCAGCCATGTTAAACCTGTTTTTGTTTTGTTCATGAACTATCAAACGAATCGGAAAATAGGTTCAAGATTGTGGTTCTTTGTTATGTTTAAGATATGTGTTATTGTGTGTTTTCTGATTTTGTGAAATTGAGTCTGTTTGGTTGAGCAATCATTAGTTGATTCAGTTCCATGCCAGTCAGTCCCATGAGAGTCACTTTCATTACATGTCTCGATGCACGTGCACTTCAATAAGATCTTTTATTGTTGATGGCAGTCCAACATGAGAATATTGGTTACTGGTGGAGCTGGGTTCATTGGTTCTCACTTGGTTGACAGATTAATGGAAAATGAAAAGAATGAGGTGAGCATTTGTTTCTTATATTTTCAGTGCCACTGTTATTGGCTAATGCTGAGGGGGATAACTGTGTGTTATACTATTGGAAAATTCTCTTATATTCATGAAGCCAGTGAAGAAAAATAATCTGCAAGCCAATCTTAATATGTTTCACGTCATGTGAATAACCTGAGTGTGCACTCTAACAAGATAGAATGTCTATTTTGCTTAGGTGATTGTTGCTGATAATTACTTCACTGGTTCAAAGGACAATCTGAGAAAATGGATTGGTCATCCGAGATTTGAGCTTATTCGTCATGGTACTTCTCATATTCTCTCTCTTAACATGTTGTCCATAGGTAGCAACTGTTAGGACGAAATGTGAATATTTAATCTTGTATCTTCCTACTCACTTTTGGACGTATCCTGCTCATGATCATGAACTTTGTTGGGACTAGGGACTGCTCATGAATAGTTACACTCAAATTATAACATATTATCTTCTTCTGAAATATATGTCAAGCTAATCAATTTAACTGTTGAGCAACAGAACAAACTGTTTTTCGCTCGTTGCAATCTATTCAACCACAGAGGAGTTGCATATAGAATTGTAAATAAAGTTGAAGCAATACTACACACATCGAGTGTGAATTTATACTATTTGACTGCTGGATGTCTCTCTCTCTCTCTCCAAATACATGTAATAGAAAGGTGCCATGCATGGGCCAAGTTGACCAATTGGTTATTTTCCTCATTTTTCTTGTTCGGAACTGTTCCAATTGGTGGGCTGGTGTCATTTTTTTTAAGAGGCAAACAAAAAAAAAAAATTTGTTGTTTGCTTAATACAATAGAATAGATGGACTGCGTGTTATATCTTGTTTAGTTAAGATAGAAGTGTTCATTAAAGCAGCTTAAATTTGCCATGTAATTACGATTGTAATGTCCATATGCAATTCGTTGAAATTTGTTGTTCAGAACGTGATCATCTTCTTTGCAATGTTTGCATAATTGCATCCATTTTTACCATCTTTCCAGTTGGTTATAGTTTATTTGTCCTTAATCTTTTTGCAGATGTCACAGAGCCATTGTTGGTTGAGGTCGATCAGATATATCATCTTGCATGTCCTGCTTCTCCGATTTTTTATAAGTATAATCCTGTTAAGGTGGGTCTATTGGCATTTCATTTTTGCTTTACTTCTCATCTGTCATTGTGAGATTACTAGTCGATTTTATATTTATTGAACAATCGCTCTATGCCATTCCATCTGCAAATTAGGTCTAACTGTCCTATTGCATCGATTGGTTGACACAATACTTGATGTAACTTGCAACAAAAGACAGAATCAAAGCTTAAAAGATACCATGCACACATTGATGCATTTACAATGTACAAAGCATACCAAAAATAATGGTTAAAGATGTTCTACGGTTGGGTAGAATGAAGGGTTTACAAATAACTAGAGTAACCTTGCTCATATACTTTGAAGTTTACTTTGATTTGTACGATGATTAATCATACAATTCACTAGAGTAACCTTGCCCGTATACTTTGAATTTTACTTTGATTTGTACAATGATTAATCATACAATTCACTAGCCTAGAAATATAAATTGTGTTTTCAGAATTTGATCTAATGTGTAGCAAATTACTCCAACAGACAATAAAGACAAATGTCATCGGGACACTGAATATGTTGGGACTTGCCAAGCGAGTTGGAGCAAGGTTGGCTGACTGATATGTGCATTTACATTTTCAACAGGTCTATAGCTGTGTCCTTTTCTTATTCATTTATGATGATAATGCTTAACAGGATTTTGCTCACTTCAACCTCGGAGGTGTATGGGGATCCTCTCGTGCATCCCCAACCTGAGACCTACTGGGGTAATGTTAACCCAATTGGTAAGTTCTATCATGGCATCAACAGTGCCCAGTTGGTTAAAATCTGTAATGTATGTGTTCATTTTGTGGGTCCATGTAATGATTCTTTTGAAGTAATTCTGTTTGTGAAAAGAAAATCTTTTGAATGCAATTGGTCCTGTTTTCAGGAATAATTGATTTTTCTTGATTTGGGTCAGTCTATAAGGAAATGTCATTATTAAGAATGCGATGTTCAACTGGTATAGGAGTCCGGAGTTGCTATGATGAGGGGAAGCGTGTAGCTGAGACGTTGATGTTTGATTATCATAGACAGCATGGAATAGGTGAACATTTTGCCTCCCTGTCATGAATTGTTTCCCCTATTCTCTTGTCACTTTGTGATGTCACGCTTCTGTTCATTTTTACCAGAAATACGCATTGCTAGAATTTTCAACACATATGGGCCCCGCATGAATATAGATGATGGACGTGTTGTTAGCAACTTCATAGCTCAAGCAATTCGGTGAGTCCTTCAGCAGTTGCATGCTTTTGAAAATGTCCTTGTATCACTGTCTTCTTTTACTATTTTTCCAAGAGAACAAAAGGAAGTCACTATTCTTCTGTGTGCCTTAAAGAATATCACAATTTAAGGCCATTTGCATTCAACAAGATGACATTGGATCAGTAGGGGTACTTAAATGGTTAGTGGCATCAAATCATTGCGGAGAGTCTGAAGTGGAGTCTTCGGAGAGCGTTAACTTGTTGTACTTTACTGGGTTAATTATCTGACACCTGAATCTTCACGCATGATGTTACCTCTGATTTGCACTCTTGCAGTGATGAACCATTGACAGTTCAAGCTCCTGGAACGCAAACTCGCAGCTTTTGTTACGTCTCAGATATGGTAGGCAAGAGACCTGTATTTGTTCAATATTTTTCTGGCCATGTGAATCAGCTTTGGGTATTAATAGCTGTCTAAAGTGCTTAACTTCTATTTGGACCTGTGAAGGTTGATGGACTCATTCGGCTTATGGAAGGGGAAAATACAGGGCCAATCAACATCGGAAACCCAGGTTGTTTTCCGACACTGCTTCTTGAAGGACATGTTGTTCGTTTCAAATACCAGTATGCTATAGATGTAATACGTCCTAACCTGGTTACTTTTTTGGCAATATTAGGTGAATTTACCATGATTGAGCTTGCTGAGAATGTAAAGGAGGTAAGAGCCTATCTCCTACGTTACTCCTTTTGATGAACAAAGCAGTTGATATGATTTTTTCTTTATGAATTTGAATTCGTTGGGTACCATAACTGAGATGACCCATTAAATAGTACTTGGAATTTGTGAAATGTTCCTTTTACTGTTTGTCAGTGGAAATACGGAAAGAATGCATTTGACTGTGAGAAGTTTGGAGTGCATATTATTTACTTTGTTTGGTTTGGGCTTTGAGGGAGGTTTTGTTGGGTTAGTTGAGAGGAGATAGAAAAATGAGAGTAAGGGAGAAAGCTTATTGGGGACCGTGTGCAGTATGAAATGGTTGGGTCTAGAGACCGAAAACGAACACAGTCGTCTCTTGTTTGTAGGAAGTGTGAAGGAGAGATGTGCCAACAAATGCTACCAAAAAAAGATTGGGTATAAGCTTGCACTGGTTGTGAGCGAGTCTTGGATTAACAAGGTGGTGTTAAGTGAACTCAACTTTCTGGGACCTAAGCAAACTTTTAACCTAAGTTGGTGCCTCTATATGTTTCCACAAACAGATTCAAAACTCAAAATCTGAACTTCATTTTGACAAGATTTTTACAATACTTGTATGTATGAAAAAAAGTCTAGAGCTATTAAGCTATAATGAACACACAAACGAAACAAGATTAGAGAAAAGAGAACCAGGAAAGTATCCCTTCAGACTCGATGACTTTGGACTCACCATGAATAAGAATAGCTTCATCTTTTTTGGCGGTTGGCATTAGAAGGATGTACTCAGGCGGGGTTTGGTGACGTTAAAAGTTGAAATCAAGTTAATTTGGGAACTTCGTATAAAAAGTAGCCCTATTTTTTGGTCAAAAGTTTTGGGCCCAAAATGGCCTCTTTGCGGGCTTATTTGAGGGTCGGGCCTGTTTACTGAAACAAACATGGTCTTACCTAGATGGTCCTAATATAATATCTTGTAAGCTACTGTATGCATGAGGCATCACTGGCATGCAATGTTAACAAGGATAAGAGTCAGTTACATCCCCCGGGTTCTTATTCTTGAAAAATGATTGATATTGTTCACTTGCAGCTCATTAATCCTAAAGTGGAGATAAAGATGGTGGAGAACACTCCTGACGATCCACGCCAAAGGAAACCAGACATCACAAAGGCAAAGGAATTGCTCGGATGGGAGCCAAAAATCAAGTTGTGCGACGGCCTTCCCCTCATGGAGGATGATTTCCGCCAGAGGCTCGCGGTTCCCAAGAACTGAATGGCAATCTGAAGTACACTTGGGTGAAGTTTTTCCGTTAATTATCAATTTGACTTACGGGGTAGGGTAGGGTTTCTGCCTTGAGGCTTCACCAGTTTTTGTGTCCCTCACCATGTGTCTTTGATGCTGGTTGGTACTTTATATAGGTTATATAGGTGAAAATAAAGCACACTGATTTGCTTCTTATTGTTATGTACTCCGATAAACTCTGGAGCATTCAACATTCAGTACCCTTTATCTGGACTTCTATTCTTTGTTACTACAAATATATTGCTTATACCTTTATTCATCAGAATATTGCTTATACGGTTATACCTTGTCCCAATTACTAGCAGAGTAGTATAGAAAAACGAAATTAAATGCAACTTGTGGGATTGTGATACTAATCAGGAACCTTGACTAGTTCAAACCTCTGGTTTGGGAAATGGGATTTGCCTTACTACGTTGCCTGACCTGCACACATGTAGCACCCACCATTAGTGCCCAAACCGGCGGCCAAAGTCAACCGGCAAAGAACTCCAATGGTTAAGTGGCTGCAGGAGGAAAGCAAAGTACAAAGCAATTAGGATTTTTTGGAACGGCGTATCCCTTATGGCTGATCTACTTTCCATTACAAAGAACTCTTAAGGCTTGCTCTCTTGCTCTCCAAGTATGCGCGTGCCTGACATTTTCGTAACCACTTCAGTTGACATATTGGGTCAGGCAGTTATAGTCCATGTGCATACGTTGTTATCTGAATAAGTATGTGCCCAACTCATGTGGTAACCATTGTGGCTTCAGTGAATTGTGGCTTCCGTGAATTGTGCAGGTCATAACCGTCAAACTCGATAAGGCATACTCTCCCAGTTGGACGATTTGGATCAAAGCGTTTGGGTCCGATTTGCTAATCTATGTAACAGCTGAGTTTTGTGACCCAGATTGTGAACTCAGGCGGTGATTCAGTCCGGTTCGTCCACTCAAGCCCAGTAAAACTTGGACTTGCTGTTGACTAGTGCTTTTTGTTAGTGAAAAATGGGACCTTATTTGGCCCATTACAAACACAACCCGCCCCCCGCCCCCGATCTTTAATTGATTTGGCTAGGGAAAAAAAAAAACCCTCTCGCGACGGGTTTGGAAGGTGGGATGGTGGTAGCAGCAAAGAGGTTGAGGGTGTGCAGTTTTGTGAAAAAATTTCAATATAAGTTTTGTATTTGAAATACTACCAGTTAAGGTTAGATTGTAAAACGTGTCCATTTTTTTTGACGAGTAATTAAAATAGAATTTGGAATTTTTGATAGGCAAAATGCGTAATAGCGTAGTCAATTTAACAGTGAGCTGGAGAATCTCAAGCAATAGCATAGGCAATTCAACAGTAATTTATAGGGTGTGTTAGACGAACCAAAATAAGTACCTATTTTTTGAATTAAAGATAATGTATTATGAAAAAATGACATATCTCGTAAAATGAAAAATAAAAAGTAAGTACTTGAAAGATAAATTTTTTAGCAGAACGAGGTATCTATTTGTTGATATTCCATCATTCCATTTTGAGATAAGAATATGTATGTTGCGTGCGTTTGGTTCATCTCTAAAATTTCCCAAAATTTCTCAAGGAAAATTCTAAAATCAGTTAAATGAGCTGACAGTAATAAGTATGTAAATGTATATTAAATGGTATATAAAATACACAAAAACACGTATATTTTTAATTTTTTTGTAATTTTATTCACAGCCTAATGGGCTTCCAATAGCGAGACGAATTTCTCAAGCCAACGCCTTCCCTTTTCCAATCCCGCCAAACCCTCCCCTTCTCCTCCGAAAAACACAATCCGTTCCGTCGTCCTTTCAACCACTCACACCCGTCGATTCCCATCCAATCAACGCCTCCCATCCAACCAACCCATCTCACGCGGATTGACCTTCATCTCCGTCCGATCAATTCCGAATCCAACGCCCACGATCAAACCCCCCACCCCAATTCAAACCCCTTTAAATACCCCCCTCAAAGCACCTTTGTCTCTCACCAGTACTCAAATCCAACAAAAATCCCCCAAATTTCGAAACAAACCCTAGACTTCTCTCTCTCTCTCTCTGAGAAAAAATGTCTGGTCGTGGGAAGGGAGGCAAGGGGCTGGGAAAGGGAGGAGCGAAGAGGCACAGGAAGGTGCTGCGGGACAACATACAGGGCATCACCAAGCCGGCCATCAGGAGGCTAGCCCGCAGGGGAGGCGTGAAGCGCATCAGTGGCCTGATCTACGAGGAGACCCGCGGGGTGCTCAAGATCTTTCTGGAGAACGTCATCCGTGACGCTGTCACGTACACGGAGCACGCCAGGAGGAAGACCGTGACGGCCATGGACGTGGTCTACGCTCTCAAGAGGCAGGGCAGGACTCTCTACGGCTTCGGCGGCTAGGGGGTTTTCGATTCTGGTGGTAGTGACTGTAGATGTTTATCGTGTCTCTCTCTTCTGGCTTGTCACCTGTTGATCTCCGCTTCTTCTGTCTATTGTTTAGCTTTAACTTCTTGTAATCTCGTCGGTTTACTGTGTTGGTAATGGATCTTTGATTACTTTGCAAATGTATCATGTTGAATCTGTTCTTGGTATCGGTACAATGATTTGATGCTTGGGAAATGTGGACTGAAAAAATTGCTAGGCAGCCTCTCTACTGATTTACACTAGTTCGTTTTATGGTGTTCCATTAACTTATACAGAGAATTTCTTCACCTGATGCAGAATATACCTCACTAGCTGGATAGATGCTAGTATTGTTTACTGATCTTGACGCATGAAGGGAACCCACTAGTTTCTGATACTTTATCTAACCATTACAGTAGTATTATTTTATGAATCAGAAAGGGCCATCTTAACGGGAAATAGCATTTGTTTCTCTCTATGAATCTGGTTCTGTTACAATTTTTGGTCTTTGAGTAAACCAGGTTGAGATTGCCCTATTTTTTTTCTCCTCTAGTTTATCTGATTATCTAAGCCATATGAAACAAAGTAGAGGATTTTTTTTCAAACGGTGGATTATGGATTTTGGGTGTTTGTAGTCGTTTGGGCATTTTCTGATGATCAAATGAAAAACTCTCCCGTTCCGAAAAAAATACACATTAGCTTTTTGTTCACTTGTTAAGAATTTAGTGCTAGAAAAGTATTATTTTTGTGTTCATTGATTTAAGAAAATTAGGGAAAATTGAAGAATAGAAGTTGGCTTTTGTAGAATCAAAATATGATGGTAGCAATGATCCATACTAATAGTTGGGTTTTTTTTTTTTTTCCTGCTAATTATGTTTTTTTTTTTTAACATTAATTAAAATACACTTGTAGGAAAATGACGTTAACCAAAAAAAAAAAGTTATAAAATCATTTTTCTTTTTTTGTTGCAAGATTCTTTAAAAAACTACTCATAGTGAAAAGGTCAAAGACGTGAGTTCCACAACTTTTCTGCTAAATGAAGACATTAAAAATGCAGTAACAGAAAAGTTGTTCGTAGTTTCCGTTCTTTGGACTTGCGAAGGGGAATCAGAGAACCTTGCTCCCCCATTTGGGAACAAAACAAAAATTAGGTTCGTAACATCGGTAGCATTAAGGAACTTAACAAGTTCTATGCCGCTTATTGAAGTTTTGGAACAGAGCAAATGGGGTTCATGTGCTACTCTGATGAATGGCTTGGTGAAATTGGGTTTCCTATTGTGTGTCGTGCGCGCTTTGTCTAGTTGTCTGGAGCTGTTCTTCCTCTTGTTTAGTATCATTTATAATGCAGAAACCAACATCGGGATTCAACTCATACAGATACTCTACTTTTTTCCCTTCTCAATAACAGGAGTTGATTATCAAAAAATTAACAGGAGTTGGCACCGCCTTTTTAAAAATCATCTTGGGGCTCTCCCCTAGCTTTTATAACATCCTTAGGAGAACTGATAACTAGGGATGATAGGGTTTCCAAACAGGAGTTGCCAAGGAATCAACATATTGGTAGGTAAAATGAGCACGCAGGAGATTCTAAATGAACAATCGCCACATACACACATCAAAAGGTTAGTTAATACATACACCAAAAGGAAGCAGACGTGTAAGATTTTAGAAAATGGGTGGATAATAAACTCCACAGGGTTTGGAGGAAATTAAAGTATCAAGTCATGGATTTCGATTCCTGCATTTCATCACTCCAGAAATAAGCATCAACAGATCTACATGACCAATTGTGCTTCACTACGATGCGCCTAATTTCGCAGTATTTTTATCCAAGCAATCATCAAATCCAACACTACCACAAAAACGTTGGTCCCAGTGGAACAAAAGGAAACAGTGAGCCCCATTACAAAAGCCTGGAATCCATCTTTTGTCATCTTGAGCAAAGAAACCAGGCATATACAATAGGACTCCTACTACTACATGCCCGAACATCCAGATTGTTCAAGGTCCGTCCGTCGCCCCCTTCCCTCTCTTCTGCAGGATTTGGGTATCCAGATGAAGAAGTAATGTAACAACCCACTGGTTTGTGTATTAACAATATACTTCCATCTCAACCCCCATAGAGTTTGAACTACATCCACTCATTACTTGCAGAATTAACATGAACTAATACAGAAGGGCCTGGCTCTCTGACAATTCCAAAATCAGCTTCTATTATGGCAGAGATGGCATTCGTCCACATTGCCACCTCAAAGACACTACCAAGAATTGCCAGGGCACACCAGATGAAGTGTGGCTTTCTCAAAATTTTCTCGGGCCAAATTTCAACTTCATGCAATTGAGATCAAGCTCCAATAGAATAACTTAGCGCTTCTAGTTGCACCCAAAATGCTGACAACAAATAGAACCTCTTCAAACCCAGAATCTACTACAGTATCATCAGCTCCACTGTCATACCGTGCCTGTTATATGAGAAGACACTATGCTGATGAAAAGGACTTTATTCCCAGACCAGCATATTTACCATCTGAAAGCACGACAGTCAAGTAGTCCAAAGATATCGGCCACAAGCTTGGAGATGAAGCTACTTGACCAGTATACCTTCTACACCACTTCACAAGCTCCAGCAATTAACACTAAATTAGGTAGCAAAGCTAGGAAGGCAACAACTAAGCAATTGGACAGGAAGAATGAGGGTAAGTAGTTGCTATCTGTGCAGCAGAAAAGTACGTTTCGATGAAATTTGAGAAGGAGCTGCAATCGACATTCAGAATGTCCACCAGATAGAACACCTAAAGCATTAGCTGGATTTCCAATCCAGTCATCATAGCGCCGCATCAGCACATCAAACTATAAGCCTTCACATATCAGTTGAAAAAATCCGTACACCTGGGGTGGAATAGATACCAACAAAAACCCTCTGATTATCCCGTGACACCACTTCAGTATCGATTGTTTACCCAACAGCATGTCAACTGGTCATCCAAGTAGGGAGATTCCAGGCAAATTCAGTAGACGTGGCGTGTTAAAAGTTCATACACAACTCAAGCACTAGCATTTCCATGAATAGAATGGTGAACAAAAAATAAAACTCAGAACGGCTAACCACAGAAACTCATAAAATAAAACAAAAAAGGAGGGACCCAAAGACGAAGGAGAAATTGGAAACTACCTCAAGTTGATATCTTGGCAGTTCAATGACATGAGAATCAATCATCAGCACTCCAAAAGCAGTGAGAGGTGAAACCTCTTTCAGCACAGTTCTCAGGTTGTAAAATCTCCTTTTGCCTCGATTCTGTCACCTTATGAGTGAGTAACACCTTCGATACACATTTGGTTGAACAAAACGGAGTCCCCACTATAAGCGTCCACGAGCTGAATGAATAAAGGACTAAAGTGGCTAAAGAAGCCAAAAAGTTGGAATGCAGAATGCATAAAACAGCACGCTGACTAGCATAACATCCCCGGATAAACAGAACAATCAAAGAGTAAAGCCCAAGCTCCAACAACAGAGGTCCTAACAGTTATCTGTTTACCAGTATGCCTTTTCTTCTTTGTTACTCTAAAAAGTTGGATGATTGAAATACACAAGCTAGTTGGCGTTCTTTCATGACCAAGCACACAATTGATATAGCAGAGGGTGTAGAGAGCCAAGCGTTAAACATAAGGTATTTCATCAATTGATCTGCATTGCCTCTGTGTGATACTTTTCCAACTCAGCATCAAGATCTTCTGCAGATATCTTCTCACCACGGCCTCTTCCCTGTCCACGGCCTCTTCCAAATCCACGGCCTCCACCGACCCCACGGATCCTCCCGAGTGCACCACCCCTTCCTTGTCCACTGCTCCAATCACATATCAAAGCACATATAATGAGGAAAGGTGAAGACAACATAAAAGGAGACCATTCTTCAAATGTTCGTTAAACAACATTTTAAAGGCAATGCATTCTGTTTATTAAAACATACAGACAACATAAACTATTTTAAAGGCAATGCATTCTGTTTATTAAAACATACAGACAACATAAAAGGAGAATCTTGAAAAGCACAATTAAGGATGCTGCTGAAGAGAATGAGTGAGGATATGTTCAACGAACGGAGACCATTCTTCAAATGTTCGTTAAACAACATTCAAGTCATATAGTTGTGAAAGTTAAGATGCCTAAAGGAGGATTTGATGAATACAGCTTCATATAATGAGAACACGTCTTTAAAAAAAGAGAGGGTAAACTGAAGGAAAAGGTTAAGGATGAGGTTTGCAGCCCATTTGTAACTCATCTGGCAAAAGTGGTAAGCCGTAAAGTGGTCAGGTACTTCTAAAACTTCTGCATCTTTTGATTCCAATTTTTGGCAATCACTGTATTTCATTCACACCCACTCTAAGACCTAACATACGAGGGGTAGGTAAAAAGTGTAGTACCACCAATTGGAAGATATCTTTTATGGACGAACAACAGCAATTAATTGCCTCCTATGTCCTATATGATGAATCATAATCACAGAGCTAACTAACCACAAACATCCTTACCTCATAAGACATAATACTTCATTAGTTTACATACATGAAAAATATTACCAGGTATATGCAACATTTTCAATTAACCAAACCAATGAGGGCAAATTTTGTAGACCCCATCTAAGAATTATGTATAAATACAAAACATAGAAATTCAAAATCCACAAAAACAGCCAGGGTACCTTCTTGGAACACCATTTGAAGTTCTGAAAGAAGCATTTGCAAATGGAGGAGGCACGGCAGGAGCTCCAATATTTGTCCCCACAACCTCAATTTTCATTGGCTTCCCATCGAGCTGCACGTTGTTGTACCTCTTGACAGCTGCTTGAGCATCCTGTCGTCGTGAAAAGACAACTTCTGCCGTTCCCTTATAAAAGTTTCAACCAAACCACATTAGGGAAGAGTGCTAATGCCAAACTTGATCCTAGTCATACAGGAATCCCAAAGTTGATAAGATACCTTTGATCTCCCACTCCTATCATAATGTATTGAATATCGTTTCAAGTCACCAACCTCTGAAAAGAGTTCCTGTGCACGTTTATTTCATGTTAGTCATGGCAAGCAACCAAACTCCGTGACAAAAAATGTACACACGGCGTCGCAAGCTAGAAAAGCCATATACACAAACGAATATGCATAGGCAGATACAATCTAGATAACTTCACACCATTGATTGGAGATAAAAACTACTAATTGTCGAATAAATAAGAGCAGTGCTACGGAAATCGATCCTGACACATAATTATCCTGAGCCAATAGATGTACGTGGTTCCCACTAATATACAATGGGAACATGGGAACCACATCCATCAGACAGCTCAGGGCAACTTGTGGCAAGCCGGATCTGTGTCTGGATGTCTATGTCCGTAGCATTATCAATAAAATAACCTTTGCGGAACTAATGCTCGTTCAGAAACGGGACGATACAATAGCGTCTTTGTCTATGAAGCAACGATACTTCTAATGGGCGTCGTATCGGTAACATACACATATTGAATACCTATACCCACTTATATGTATCCCAAAAGTATCCAATATTATTAAAACAAATTCTTATTTTTTGAAGTATCAAATACTTTTTGGATACATTAAGGAAGGTATCAGAACTTCCACGAAATCAAGATTGTGATACTATCATACTTCTTGCAGGCTAATAGAGTAAAATTGTCAGGAATGATGAAAATGGTAGATGTGTAGCACTTAACTTACTTTCTAGACAATGAGATTATGTTTAGTATCTGCTTTTTTATGATTTTTTGAACATTTTAATGTCATAGACTCATACATGTGTTCAATAAAATTAATCTTTAATAATTAAGCACGTAACCAAGTAGACTTTTATACAACAATATTGCATAAGAAAAATACATTAGTTTTATCAGTGTTCTTGTTATTATGGGTAATACAATGCTAAAAACTTGTAAAAACCTCCTTTTAATCTTCCGTATCCAAGCCATATCCATATCCTAATTTTTCAGATTTTCTCAAAACGCCGTTTCCGTACCATATTGTGTCCCTATCCTGTATCAGTATCCATCCTTCAAAGACCTTCATCTAATTGCGACCCATAACAAACAAACAAGCAGAAAGCATTTATTCCACAGAAAACATAACTGTCTGCTGTAAGCCTGTAACATTGTCCCCTATAGGATATAATCTGAAGAGCATAATTAACTAGATAATCCTCATGCACTCATCTCTATATCATGAACTTGCAATCAGATCCAAACCGTCATCGTCACAACAGTACCAACATACCAAACTACACAACTCTTAGCCAGACAAACAAGAAAATCTTTCAACAATCGATGATTAGACGTAAGAAATAAACAGAAAAAGTCACTACCTTGATGTCATCGTTCGAAACGCCGTAGTCTAGGTTGGATACGTAGAGCTTCGTTCCCGTTTCTATCGACGAGGGTCGACCACCCGCTTGTCCTGGGTACGCCATCACCTGATCCGCTGCCTGAACCAAAAACAACAACACTTTTTTCATCAGATAACCTATGAAACAAACTAGGGTTTCGCGAAACCCTAATTTAAAAACACGCGAATTGAGACAGAGACGAGGAAACAAAACGGATCTAAACCTTGGGGTTAAAGTAAGGTGAAGGTCGATTGGCAGCGCGGTTGGGCAAGCGGCGAGCAGGGCCGGGGCCGGAGGAGGGTCGGCCTCTGCCTCTAAAGTTACCGCCGCCGCCGCGGCCAGATTTCTTGTTGGTCTTAATCAGATCTTCAAGGGTCATGTCCAAGGAAGCAGCGCCTGACATTTTGAGGAAACCCTAGCGCACAGATGCGATCAGAGAGTCAGAGAAAGAGAGAGAAGAGAGAGAGAGAGAGAGAGAGAGAGAGAGAGATCTGAATGAGGTTTTTGGGAAACAAAACGGCGAAGTAAAATTTATAGGAGTATCAAAAAATGCACTTAAATATATATGTAAAATATAGAAGGGCCCAACCGGGTTCGAACCGGTGACCTCTTGATCTGCAGTCAAATGCTCTACCACTGAGCTATGAACCCTTATTTGCGCACTAAATCTAAGTTTATTAATAAATAGGATAATACCAAAGTCCAAACTTAGTTCTGTTATTCCATTTTAATTTAAAATTTTCATTATAGCCTTAGATTTCTTCCATATTACTCAACTTTCATAGTGCACATTTACCATTGTTTGTCACTGGGATACCGTTGGATCTAAGTTGTTTGTCTGTTGTAATAATGTAATCGTATTTGTCTACCAGAAAATCTATGTGAATATATCCATGTGTAATAATGTAATTAGATACTTTTTGGGAACTTTCCTAGATTTTAAGCAATGCTTCTCCTTTTTCTATAAAAGGAAGAGGCTACCAACAATGTATTTTCAGACTTGTGTAACCTACATGCTCTTTTGATGCTCTTCCTTCTTGTGATTCCACACTCTTAGTGATTGCACTTGTTGGCAGAGGTGCACCGTACCTTATTCATTTCCTTAGTCAATCTGCCACCACTCACCATTCCATCTTTATGATTTATGTCTACTATTGGACTTATATATTGTATCAAGTCTTATCCTTCAAAAAAGGCACAGAGAAGAAAAATACATGTACACTTCAATAGCAACAAAACAAACCTATATTCACTCTACTCCCAGTTTTTGCTTTTTTACTCTGAATCTACTCCTATATTTTGAGCATACAAGCAATTATGGGTTCGTGAGTAAGCTTTAGCTGCACACAAAGCTTCTCGGAGGATCGTTGAATCTTAGGAGTAGAGCGTTATCCAATCCAGTGCAAAGAGAACCTATCTTCTCTTAGGAGGGCGCCACCAAACGTGCCTTGATCCACAGGCTTTTCCACTCCCTAATTCTCCGATTAAAGATTTTATCTTTACTTTTATTATTATTGTTTTGCTACTAGTTTACAGTAATTCCTGCTAGTCTCTCAATTTTTAATCAACACATATCTATTAATACTTGGTGAATAGTGATGATGCTTTACCCTTCACAAAACTGACATAGAGGAAATCCATTGTCTTATGCAACAAAAAAAGTGCAGGGATGAAAAACGAAGACTACTGGCTTATGCAGAAAGGGAAGTCGTGGTTAAATCTATGGCCGAACTCCTACATAGCGTAGCTATGTCTTGTGTTTCTTCGCTTCAATTTACCCCATAACCTTCATCCGATCTTGCTTGTATGGCGTGCAGTGCTTTGAACTCCTTGCGGTGACATTCCCAGATGTGCTAGTGCTTCAACACCCGCTGACCCCAATGACAGCTTTCTTGTGACCGCTTTGTTGAAGCTTGGATCGGTACCTCCCCTGTAATTCACAGCACAGGAATCGTGGGTTTTACGTCCCACATACTCTTTGCCAAATCAAGGGGGAGCTGCCGCTAAGACAAGTGTCTTTCCAACCGTCTTTCGTCCCGAGGATTCCTTCAAGCAGTAACAACAAAGTGATAGCCTTTCGTTTTGATATAAGATGCAATTTCGTTTTGATCCGTTTAGACACTGCTTTAGAACACTGCCTCCTAAAGCGGATATTGTCTTGAACCCTTCAACAAAATGCTATCAGTGCCTTCAAGAGCAGACTTAAAAGGAATTGACTCTAGGGTAACTAACCAACATGAACTCAAATCCAAGCCATAACGATCAAGGAATGATGATAACAGAAAGAATTTCTAGGAAAATGTTTCCGGGAAATTGAATTAAAAAGAGCCTGTTTTAACAAAATACCAGAAAAGTTTTATGTCTTCCCTTCCTCCTATATCTGGTAATGACCAGAAGCAGCACAGTGAAATGAAAATAGACCAGTGGTACCGCCCATTCCACCCTCATCAAGGCTCTTCTGTTTTAAGTCTACCATCAACAAGGTTGCAAAATGTTCCCAGTTTCCCTCCTTCAAGTAGTTGGATGATGTATTTTCAAAGAGAGTCCGGTAAGGCGGTAAGGAAACCAAAGAAAGATGAGGCCAAATTAATACAATCACTGAAGGAAATCTAAATCCAGGTCAGAGCTATCACTGCACGCAACGTACTTTTTCGACCCTTGGGGCATAACACAGGCCACACACCATCAGCAACAGAGAAGCATACAACGCACCAAATTAGAATTATCAAACCTTCTGTCACAGGCAACACTTGCCGAGTGTGAGTTTTCGAAATGAGAACCTTCAAGAGATTCAATCTGGAGTGGCAATTTGCCACTTAACATCTTTCTTGGCATATGTACGTGAGAGTTAAATTTTCCAAAATCAAGAAATTCTTCCAAACAAACCTAAAGAAAAACTCAATTCGTAAGGTTCACACCATTTATGAGTTGACATTTCTTAATGGGCAATGAGGGCAAGCACAAAACCTAGTAAACAGGTGATATATGTGTCTTCAATGAAATTAGTCAGTAGCACAACTGTATCGATGCCATTGTCTTCAAATCCTAAAGCAACGTGACCACGACTTGTTCCAATCAATCTAAATTATGCACAAAACAAATAGTTGACTCTCAACTGTACCCCTCTATAGCTAGTAGCCTAGTTCCTCAACAATTGACCTCAAACCCTGATGTATTGCAACGTATAATCATCGACAATAATACAGAAACACACAAACCTGACCGCTATCTATGAACACAGAAGCTGCTCCGAGAAAAAAATAGGGCTCAAATTGAATACTAGTAAGAAACGGGAAAAATGAGGAAAGTAAGGGAGGAAGAAGCAAAGGCAATCTACTGTTGGGCTATCAGATAGCAAAGAAGTGACTTTCAAGTCTCAAGAACATTTAAGCTTGAGGATAGTACATAACAGAATCCAAATCCACAACCCAAAAAAAAAAACACAAGTATTCAACGCAATTACTCAAAAACAGTTGCTATCAAAGCTTAATTTGAACTCCACCCCCTGTGCACATTCATCTCAATGACAGCGAAGAGAATTAGAGAATAACAGCAATTGCATTTCAGAATGAAGCACCAATACTTGCGTGAATTCATCTACTTCCGAGCAAAAAGGACAGAGCATCTCTAATTGAAATGAAATCCTTCAAAACAGAAACCTAAACAAAAACTCAATTTGTAATGTTCACGCCATTTTGAGAGTTGATAGTATTTCTTTATAGGCTACAAGGGCGAGTACATAACCTGATATACAGGTGATATTTGTGTATTCAATAGTAAAATTTAGTCACTAGCAGCACCTGTTATGGATTGAAACTGTCTTCAAATCCTAGAGCAGTGGTACCACAGCGGCATAGCTTGTTCTAGTGCATCTTACATTATCCAACGAAAAAATAGCCGAGTCAGCTGCACCTCTTCAAAGCTAGTGGAGTATTTCAACAATTGAGCTCAAACCAATAATGCAACATATCGGGCAATTAGCGTTGACATGTCCACCACTCATCCATCACTTTACCCAAGTTTGATTCCGAAGCAACTGTAGATCAATCTTATTTAGAATTCAGAAGGAAACGAATGCAATGACGATCAAAGGCAATGACAATTGAAGAATCCAATTCATAATAGTAGTAACTTTGTTGAAGAGACTCCACGATTGTGAATGAACATCAGGAATCAACAAGGTGCAAAGAAATTAAAGTTCCAGTGCAAAGCAACACCACCACTACCCAACAGCCAAAACCAGGATCATAATACCAAAATTGAAAAAACATGACCCCATCCATGAAGTCAGAGAATGAATTTGAATTGCCACTTGTTTGAATGAATTTGAATAGCAAGAAAGAGAAAACAACATTCAGGCCTGAAGAAAGGTAAGTAAGAAATTCAACAAAATCCACAAACTACTCTACCCATGCAATTTACTGCAGTTAGGCGGAAACACTTGTGCATTCACATTCATAAAGGCAATTTCATTTCAGAACAAAGCGCCAGTACTTACATGAAACCATCTACTTCCATACCAACAACCCAAAAAACACAAAACAGACAGAGCATCACTAGTTGCAATGAAACCCTAACCCTAGAACCCAATTCAAGAGCTAGTAAACTTAGTCACTGCCTTCGTCCCCTCCGAAACAGCGTGCTTCGCCAACTCCCCAGGCAACACAAGCCTCACAGCCGTCTGGATCTCCCTGGACGTAATCGTCGGCTTCTTGTTGTACCTCGCCAGCCTCGACGCCTCCTGGGCGAGCTTCTCGAAGATATCGTTGATGAAGCTGTTCATGATCCCCATGGCCTTGCTCGAGATCCCGATGTCGGGGTGCACCTGCTTCAGCACCTTGAAGATGTAGATCTTGTACGTCTCCACGCTCTTCTTCGACCTCTTCTTCTTCTTGTCTCCGGCCGCCGCGGCGGAGGCGTCCTTGGGGAGCTTCTTCCCGGCCTTGGGCTTCTTCTCCGCCGGGGCCTTCTCGGCCGCCGCGGTCTTCTTCTCCTCCGCTGGCTTCTTCTCCGCTGGCTTCTTCTCTGCCTTGGGCGCCATCGGAATTTTCTAGTGAGCGAGAGAGAGAGAGCGAGCAAGCGAGAATAAAGGCAAAAGTGTTTTTTGAGTGTGAGAGATGAACGAAATGAGAATCTGAGATGAAAAACAATGGAGGCAGCGTTTCGTATATATAGGTGCTTGGGATTGGTTTCTATTGGGAGACGGGGTTCGACGGGGATTGATGATGTGGCAACGGGGAGGTCGTTCATTTTGTTAGATTGAAAGTTGGCATCGACGGCTTAGAGGGAATTAGGTGTAGTTACATTTTGGATCAATGACCTGGACTTTACTATCTCAATTTTACATTATAATTATAAAATTGATTTCCACACTCTTCTTTTGTCCAATTGCACTATACTCGTATTTTTTTTTATCTTTTATTCATACAGAATTACAAAATTATCCTTCAAACATTTTTTTCTTCACACATGAAAATGATAATCTTGTAATTTTGCATCACTACAAAAGAAAAAAATAATGCATTTGAATGAAAGGAGAGTATAAAAATCAATGCATCACTACAAAATAAAAAATAGTGCATTTGGATGAAAAAGGAGTGTAAAAATCAATTTCCGTTTTTAATTGTGGAATAAATATTCAATCAGTCTCTAGAACCATTGATAGAAAAAAGCACTAATACTTTATTTATTTAATTTTGTTTTTCCTTAGAAGAGTATGGTGGCAATTTTGAGCACGACATGTTGACCTCAACACAGAGATGGAGTGTTTAGTTTAGACATTGAAAAAAGTGTTCTATAGTCACCATCTTCTTAGTCGATTTTTAAAATTTTTTGGGTCAAATTTCCGTCAGTCTTTTATTAATCATTTGTCTTGATTGTGACCAAAAAATTCACTAAAAGAAAGTGTTGAAGTGTTGTAAGTACAGACATCACACGAAAAGTCTTTTCAATTCAAAGTGTGTATAAAGAATCTTAAATTTGTGACGACGTAGCCATATAAAATCTTGAGAAACTTGTATAAATTTGTGAAAGGCCTAACATTGTAAAAAAATCCCAGCAAAATAAAGGTATAGGGTGAATTCTAAGCAAAAAAAACAAGCTCTTTGCCAATCTGGAAAGGGAAAATTTATTTTCAATTAGTCAATGTTGTTGGAGATATGTCTTGAATTTGGGATGGTCGAAAAGACATTTAACTTTCTAAAAGATTTGTTTCCCTGTTGGTTTAGACTTTGGGTGCAATGGATTTATTTGGGTAAGTATTGGTTTTAGGAAGGACTCTATGGCTATAAATAGAGCTTTATTCTCTTCATTAGTTTTTTGGACTTATTGAGTGAATTCCTTTTGAGAGGCCCCTGGGGTCTCTGATTTTGGTTTATGCTCTATTGGGTCACCTGGGGTTTTAGTATCCCTATCGGGTTCCGCCAAAGATTTGTTCCTAGATATCTGTAATTGGATGCTTCAACGAGAGTTACGAGTATAGCCGGCTTTGTGTGTTATCTTCCCGTTTATAGTGGATCATTTTACTCTTCTCCCGTGGACGTACCAAGTTTGGGGAACCACGTAAATGTTGTGTTATTGATTTTCGCATTTTATTTTGTTTATATTCTCAATTTCATTTTTGGCACAACAAATGTGTTGTACATGTCTAACATACTTAGCAGTTAGCACTAAACTCTTAAACAATTTGTATCACATTATTGAGTGGATTTTATTATAAGGATCTCATATTATCCCTCTTTAGATATTTCGTAGATACATTCAACAACCAAAACAAGAAAACCAGAAAAACCTATATTTAGGGAATACGAGGGTGATAAGCTCATTTTTGCAGCCTAAAACTATGATCGAATGTCTAGAGCTGTCATATGAACCAAACTACTCGAGTTTCGACTTCTTACCAATTGATGAATGACGACTTTTTTACATGGATGATATCATGCTAACACAATTAGAAGGATAAAAAAAAATGAGCAGCTGTAAGTTTCTTGGGCAACAAAACAGTGGCTATTTAAAATACACATTTTTAAAGCTTATTAAGTTTTTAAACTAAGCTTGGATATACTTTTCAAAATTGGTTAAATTTTCGAGCCAAACTTGCAAAAGCCACTAATCAGCTGGACTAATTTGCACCCCACCAACATCATTCATTCAAGTATCTACTCGGACCTAGCAATCACGGTCCACACCTTTTAAAACTAAACCACACAAAACTGAAAACAGAGCTCAAAAAACCAGAAACAAAAATTCATACCGTGTTGCAATGCGCGTGCGCAAATTGAAAGCATCGAGTGGACATTTCAAAAGCTCCAAACTTTCTCTCAATCACAACATCGTCGAGTATTTTTTCTTCTATAAATTTAGTAAGACTTAACGATGATTGACTTGCTCCTATATATCACCTGGTTTTCTAACGTCGTGCATCATCAATGGGTTAGTTTGGGTTTGAGTCAATGTGGCCAAACATAGGCCAACAGTGGTATAATCAAAAACCAAATTATTTTTTAGGTTAACAGTGTAAGTGTAAAAGATAACTCATAATGGTATAATTAAACTTAGCAATATCTTTAAAAATAATCAAATTTTGAGATTTAGATAACCAAAATTAGCAACCTTTTTTAATAATCAAAATTTGTGAACTCCACACCACATAATTTAATTGGTTCCAAAATTTGTATACACACTTATTTCAACTGGTATTTTCTTCTTCTCTTTTTCGTCTGCTCTATATCTTATTCAATTCACCCACAAACTATTTCTCTTTCTTTTCTCAAAAAATGAAGCTCATATCTCTTGATCATTTACAATTCAACCCATTGTCATCGGATTAAAGTATTTCACTCTACTTTCCCATTGTTTTTCTATTCCTTCTTCGTTCTTCCCCCCCGTGGTTAAGTACATGAAGAACCTTGCATTCTTTTTCAAATTCAAAAACACATTTGATTTTTTTTTTTTGGAAGATTAAGATAGTGTTGGATTTGTGATATTAGTTTGGTTAGATAGGCTACAGGAATAGAAAAAAAAAAGTTTCGGTGTTTCTTTGATATAAAACACTAGGAAGAACATCATATGTTTGATAAAATGGCTAAACCAGTAAAATGCCTAAGTCAGTCATCAACGAATTCTGAAATAGTCAAATTGCTAAAGATGAGTAATGTCATTTGTGTAAGTGGATCAACATTGTAGTGGATTAGTGGACTCTTTATTTTGGTTATGGACTATAATAAGTGATTATTGTGAATCTCAATATTATTAAACTTAACAATTTCTTAAATGAATAATCAAAAACTAATATGTCAACTTTTGATTATCTATTTTTTATTATAATACTGTGGATGACTTTATAAACATAAGTCTACATTTTTTGATTTTTCTAATTCTTTTCGATGAGAGATTCCTATTGGTATTCTGTTACCATGATTTTTAACTCGATTAATGTTTTCAATGAGTCCCGTTTGATAAACATCTTGGAGGTTGAGATTTGATTGCTAAGGTGGGGGTATTAGTAATACTTTGTTTGGTTTTCAAAATTGGTCCGGATTGGTAGTCCCATGGGATGAATAAGCCGGCCCAACCCAACTCAATCCTTTCTTATTATCAATTTCTTCTATCAATCAAATTCTATTATCTAATCCCATCTCAAACAAATATGATATAAATAATCTCATCATATAATTTCGTCTCAAATAAACATACTCATTATCAATCCCTTCTCATAATCAATCTTAATCATAATCTCATCTTCTTACGAATTACATCTATCTATTACTGTTATCAAACTGGCCTGAGTTCTACGATTTGAACGATTCAAATTATTAAGAACCTGAACGAACGATTCCACAAATCGCCAATTTCATTTGCTTCCACCATTGACAGAATTTCATTTGCTTCCAATCAGCAACAACGCTACGTGGAAATGGAGACAAGGTCCACACCCCTTACCACTAATGAAAACTTGGTTAATTGGAGAAATTAAAGTGGGCACATGTGTATAAGAAATGTTGATTCAATGTAGGAATGGCAACAGGGCGAGGCGGGTTTTGGCATAACCCGATCTCGATTCGAAAATTATGGTCCAACCCCACCCCACCCCACCCCTGTCCGGGTTATTCGTGGGTGTCCCCGTTCTTGCCTTGTTCGGGTTTACCCACCCCGTGAAAAATAAGAAAAAAAATTAAAACTAAAGGCAAAAAAGAAAAAAATGGTTGCATATATAAGGTGTTATCTTATTATAATGATGAAATATAAAGGAAAAAAATAGGGTTTTTTTAGAATAATGAGAAAAGTAGTGATAAAAGTATTAGATTAAAAATATAATTTTGTATGAAAAAATATTTCGAGGTGGGTAACATCAACCCGAACCCGCTCCGATAATTTTTTAAAAATATTTTCTCCGAACCTGCCTTGATACCCAAAAAATTGATGAAAACCTGTCCCGTTCGGGGCCGGGGGCAGGGCGAATTGCCATCCCTAAATGCCAACACTAAACTTATTGAGAACCTTAATACAAGTTTTGAGAAATGTGGGAAATTTGATCATGACATTGTTCAAGTTTTCACACATTTCAATAGACTTGTCATGGAGAAATGGTACGAAAATTAAATTCTATATATCATGCATTCTAGATAAAAGGTTGCAAAGATAAAACTTGAAAAGTGCCCTATATATGTTGATTCAAGGTAAAAGTTGCAAAGATAAAACTTGAAAAAGTGCCCTATATATGTTGATTCAAGGTTCAGGATTGTATACAATGATAGAGGGAAGTGTTTGGGTGGGGTCCCGGCCACACCAACATTGCTAGAATCACCCTATATGTAAATATGCAGTAGAAAATACATATTAAATACTCATAATGAACTATATCGATCCTCCTAAACTTTAAAAAATACAATAAAAAGTGGCTATATAATGGAAAACAATTACTTTCTTTTATGTGTATATGTGTTATGCCAAATATGAATAGAAAGTGACTTAGCATGTGAAAAAGTATGAACGTAAGGGCCTGTTTGGATGGAGTGAAAACAAGGGGGAAAAAATAAGAGGGGGTAAATGGGATGGGGCACACTGTTTTGCCCTTGTTTGGGAACCAAATTTGGAGGGGTCTTAGTTTTCATCCTTTCTTCCTTTTCACCCATTTCATGGATTCACATGTATAATTTTTGGGCACCTCTTGGCCTCCCCAAATTTAATCCGGTTGTGGAGGGGAGGAATGGGGAGGAATTTGGACGAAAGCACCCTTGCTTATCCCCTTTCTCCAACCCAAAAGACTCTTTATTTAGTTTTAGGACCCTCTTAAGGTGCTTATTGAAAGGCCGTAAAGCCAAAAATCCATTATGACCATTTAAGATAAAATGATGAGAAAAATAAGTTCTTCGCATCGGTTCAAACGGATTGAAAATTAGAACACTTATTTTCTTACACAAGACCTTTCAACGAGCACCTAAAGACTCCTTGTTTAGTTTCAGGACTCTCTTAGGGTGCTCATTGAAAGGCCTTAGAGCCAAAAATCCATTATGACCATTTAAGATAAAATGATTAGAAAAATATGATCTTCGCATCGGTTCAAACAGATTGAAAATTGGAACACTTAATTTTTTAACTATATTTTTTAATATAAAAATGGTGTAAAAATGTTTTTTAATATAAAATTCTTAGAATAGACAAATTTTTAATATTAATTTTTGAATTCATATACTTATTTTAATACATAATCAAATTTAACATTGCATATGGACAAAATAGTCATTTGACAGCTTTTCCCACCATCCACCCCTTCTTATCCCCCCATTCTATAAACCATCCAAATAAAGTCAAATTTTATTCCCCTATTTAATACTACATCCAAACCACATACTATTTTATCCCCCCTCCATAAACCATCAAAATTAATACCTCCTACTATCTTATCCCCCATCCATATTTTTTACCCCCAAATTTTTACCTGCATCCAAACAGGCCCTAAAGGGGCTATATCTTTCTTGTAGAAATTTATTCCTCCGATTTCGTGCTTTGATTTCCAAACCATATGTAACGAAAACCTATAAATCCAACATTCATGTGAACATCTGGAATTTCAAGTTCTAAGTTCCGACATTCCCTCTTTGTAAATTCTAGTTCTGTCCCTGATTACATACTTCTCCTATCTTGATTTGTTCCAATATGAGGTAATAAAAGTGAAACAACACCATGAGTTGGAAGAAAAATTAAAGTGCGTGATAGGCTTGCAAGGAATGGATACTGAGTTTCTTGCAACGAGTAATGAACAATCAAATGAATGACTCCTATAATACTATAACCTTTGTACAAGCCAAAGTTCTGAAAAAAAATTATGACTAACGCAAAAGTAGAGCTAGTTTTAAAACCATGACACAAGAAGATTGAAAAGAGAAAAAGTGTTATTTTGAAGTATACTCACCGAGCCTTGTTTGGATCAAGATTTGAAAATTTTTTCCTAACTCAAAAAACATTTATTATTTATACTTTCAATCATTACTCTCCACTCATTATTCCTATTTTTAATTATTATTCTCATTTTTTTCCTTTATGTCTCTTCACTCATTACCATTTTTCGAATCATTACTCTCATAAATTATTTTTCTAAAAAACTCATCCAAAAACATTAGTCATATATTTAAAAATACTGAACTATTTGATTTGATTTTCAACTTTATCAAAAAATTGCCATAATCATTCATATTCTACATTTTCCCAGCCTAGGTCTTTAGTAAATAAAAAGAGAAAACGAGATTAATGCAGTGTTTGGAACTTTTGAAAAATATGAGGAAAAAACAAGGAAGAAAAGTAAAGGAAAATTTTATACTCAATTTTGCAATTTTCTATTCATCTTTTCTCTCAAACCAAGCAAGGGGAGTAGAAAATTTGATTTGTAAACAATCCTTCTTTTTCTCTCAAATCAAACAAATTGTCAAAATTCCGGGCGGGAAAAATTGGTCATTAAGACGCCCAAAATCTGACGTGCAAAAACCATTCAAACTCGCGCTTTCCTATTGGTCCATTTTGAATCACGCGGATCGCCCCACGAATCTCTACAACCGTCGATCCAAACACACATCAACGGCACACAACAGTCGTCACCTGTACCCACTCCGTCAAAACCCCGCTATATATCAATCCTTGTCCCACCCCATTTCTACTCGTACAATTCACACCAGATCGCCGAACAGTTCTCCGGCATAGAAGTATAATTCTCAGAGAGAGAGACAGATGGAGACCGGTGGAAAAGTGAAGAAGGGCGCCGGAGGGAGGGGTAGAGGCACCGGTCCGAAGAAGCCACCGGTGACCCGCTCCGTCAGGGCCGGTCTGCAGTTCCCGGTCGGCAGGATTGGCCGGTACTTGAAGAAAGGTCGATATGCTCAGCGAGTCGGTACCGGCGCTCCGGTCTACTTGGCCGCCGTCCTTGAATACCTAGCTGCTGAAGTAACACACACTCTCTCTCTCTAACATTCATCGATTTCATGTCTATTAAGTCAATTTGAGTAGATGATTTGTGAAGGGACTACACGTCGTTGAAGGAAAAAAGTTAGGGTTGGGTTTCTATAATTTTCCTTTTCCCTGATTGATAGACCTAGATTTTGTTGAAACAAGTGATTTACTTTGAAATGTCTCTGAAAAAATTAGGGTTCTCTCTCTCTCTCTCTCTCTAACTCTAAGCTATGTCATCTTTGTTACAGGTTCTGGAGTTGGCCGGAAATGCAGCCCGTGACAACAAGAAGAACAGAATCATACCAAGGCACGTTCTGTTGGCAATAAGGAACGACGAAGAGCTCGGAAAGTTGTTGGCTGGAGTGACAATTGCACACGGTGGAGTACTGCCCAACATCAACCCAGTGCTGCTGCCGAAGAAGACTGATAAGGCGACGAAGGAGCCCAAATCTCCGTCCAAAGCCACCAAGTCTCCCAAGAAAGCCTAGATTTTAGCCTACCCATTTTCAGTTTTTCGTTTACATCTTTTCCCCTTTGTATGTAGTAATTTAGAGATTAGTGCTTGGTTTGCTGGTTGTGTAGGCTAGTTAATGGAATATCATTGTAATGTCTTTTGAGTTTGGCATTTCAGTGCTTGATCAATGAATGATGAAACCCCTCTTTCTATTTATTTAGTGTTTCGCTTTGGATGGTGGTTGTGAAGTTGAACGATCGCAATTGAGCTCAACTCCCTGCCAAAATTTCGGAACCTAATAAGTGGATGAAGTCTTTTACATGTATTGCCTAGAGATTAGCAAGCTACACCTGATTTAATCCACCAAAATTCTTTGAATCTTGCAAACAATCTATAGCTGCCCTTGAGTAAGTTCATTCTGTGTTTTGAGGCTGAGAATGGCAGAATCACACTCTGGCCGACAATTTACACACCTCTTGCATAGATCACAAGTTATTTCCCCCCTGTATCAATGTAAACTCTTTTGGATTTCTCAGGTGCATTAGTGTGCGTTGTTGATCTTGTGGTGGTTAGTAGATCAGGGGTCCTCCTCCGGGCAGGGGTTTTTCTCTGGAGAGGTGAGTTGAGGGACGTACTTCATCTCATCTCTTCTGTTCAGTTCACTCACACTTTACATTGGCTCATTGTTGGCATTATTTTGTTTTTTCATTTTGTAGTCGGGCCAGAGGTTGTCTGCCAGCTTTTGGCAAGATTTGAATTTGCAGTGGTGAAAGCTATTTTCAATCCGAATGCCTTTTCTGAAGAAACGTTGAGTTTCGTTATGGCCAGTTTTCTTGCTTGGTCCATCATGCAGTTTTCAATCAGAAAATTGTTTGTAACTTTTCATTGTTTGGACCCATTTGGAAAGATGCTTAACTGTTCGTAGTAAGAGCATCTCCACCAGTCTGCAAATTTTTAGCCATTTTGGTTAGAATTTCTCTCTTAGCTAGTCACCAAACAAGGACAACAACCAACAGTCTAGCCAATTGTTTTAAACAAACAAAAAAAAAACCTTACACACACATACATTCGCACACCTTATATATATTAAGGGCGACGGCGGAAAGCCACCGATCTAAGATCGGAAAACCCACAATCTGTGCTTCCCCCTTTTGAAACCCTGATCGGAAACCACCTCCCTCCATCTCTCTCTCTCTCCGAAATTGAAAAACCCACAAATCAAACCCCAAAACTGAAAAATCCACAAAAATCAAACCTCAAACCCACGAAGTAGAGCAGTTCACGACGATGATGATGCTATTCAAGATCGGAGCTGTCCGTCGACTCTGCGACTGTGAGATGAGGGGTTTTGTCTTCGCCGGAATATCTCAAACTACGGCAACTATTTTTATCTTCGCCGGAGCAAGCAGATCTAACTTGTCGGAGGCCGTCGCTGATCTGTTTTCAGGGAGAGGGGCTGAAGCGAGCCTTCTGTACTCGCTGGTCTGGGTGAGGTGGTCGAGCGAGGGGCTCAACTGGCGAGACCCAGCCGAGGCTGCTGGGAACGGGAAAATGGAGGGTTTTCTCGCCAATTAGACTTCGCTGAAGCTCTAAGCGAGCCTCCTGGAGATGCTCTAAGAATGGGGCTATGCCAGGAAACTACTATTTCTCTGGAGATGCTCTAAGAATGGGGCTATGCCAGGAAACTACTATTTCTGTCTCTGTAGTGCGGGTTTGAAAGAAATCACACGCACGGAAGTTCCGTTTTCCAATTCATATAACATTGAGCAATTCATCAAATAATAAAACAATGGAATGGTCATGCACTTCAAAGGCAGTTGCCGCACATATACAAGGACTAATGGTCTTTACATAACATAATCTTTCCTGCAGATAACACATCTCACAATAGCAATCTCGGACTCATCATTCCCCAGTAACCAAAAACCTGGTAAAGAGAAGAATATGCAACCCATTCGGCAAATTTCAGAAGAATTTTGCAATACCTGTGACTGGACACTAAACTATTATTTGACAGAAACAATAATATCTTGTAGGAATCATTCAATACCATCTCTTATCATTTCGACAAGCATATGTCCATGAAAATGAGATTGTATAATCCTCATGAGGAACCTTCCCCTTGTGTTTTAGTATTTGCGACTTCCACAAAGAGCAGCTTTCCTTTAACAATCTGTGCAGAGGATGGGCACGGAGTTAGCCAAGGACAGCAGGAAGTTCAGAAACGGCAATCTCATAGTGACCAAAAACAAGAAAACTTATTAACCAGTAACCACGGAATGACAATATGATATTTTGAAAGCGTATAGATGTTCTGCAATTGTGTGCCAAAGGGAATCACAACTAAACTCAGCTTTAATTCTGAAGAAACAAAAATGCATAGATGATAAGACACAGTGATTTCCAGTTTTCCACCAGGTTATGCTTATGAAAAATGTCTGTACTCTCAATTTCATCCACTAAGTTTCCGGCAGACCAAATGATAATGCCATGACCAGATTCGTTTGTGCCACGAACACAGCTTTTATTTTCCATTTGCCCTGAAATCACATATATAGGCTCTCTCTCTCCAACAATGTCTCAGCCGCCTCCGCCCATGATGCACCGCCGTGTCGCTCAAATCCCAAATTCCGAGCAACCTTTCAAGGAGACGAAACCTAAATGGATTGAACAACCTTCACAAAAACAAGAAAGCTCCACCCTTGGATCTCTCTATAGTTTTGTGTATTGTACCATATAATCTGGGTTTATAACAAACAAATCACCGATTTTTGGGAATTACAAGAAACATAGTAGCAACACCCAAAATCACCGTTTTTTGGGTACTACAACTCCGTACAACTTTTCTCCATCTTCTCTATCCCCTCCTTCCCCTCTATGTCCAGCTCTCTCACCCCTCGTCACGTCACTCCAGTTATCCATCCCCAAAATTGCAAATCGGAAGTTTGGAACTCAATCGCCTTCTTTGGATGGGTTTCTTGATGCAGGAAGGCGTGTTGGAATAGAATAACGCGCAACAAAGACAATCACGAACAAGTATGAACTAGAGATACTTCCTCTACAAACACACAATAATAAGAATAATCTCAATTTTCATTAATCAAATCATAAAACAACTCCTTAGCCCTAAGGCTTACAACTTATTATATAGGTAGAGAACCCTAACCTTAATTGAACCATAATTCTTGTAGAACAAGAAAATATAAAATAGGAAACTAAATAAACTATAATTGGAAAACTGAATACTCTAGAACACTTATTTCTAAAATTAAAACTCCATAATCAAAATTACTAAAACCAAAATACGGAAAACTAAATAATGCTATTTGTTAAATTATTTTTAATTTCCATTCTGCATCATTCTCTTCGGCTTGAAGAAACTCATCCTCGAGTTTATATAATTGAATTCGTCGAAATTTATCTGCATCAACCTTGTACTTCAGATTGATTTTTCCAAACCCAAACTCCAAAGAGAAATCTTCAAAAATTAAAGGATCAATTTTCAATATTAGGCTTGAAACCCATGATGTGTTGCTCCCACAGTCTTCAACGATTTCCCAAAAAGGATCGACAAATTCATTCCTCCAGTCAACAACTGCTAAATTACACACAAAATAATCTTCTGATAGTTCGTTGCCGACAGTAGATAACTTGGGCAATAAGTTTCCACCTTCGCACAACACTGTCCCCACAACCTTACCAACCTTACCCTTCTTAGCAATACAACTTTTTTGTTGAAATATTTTTTTATTTTCTGCTTTTGTAATTTCTTCCACCAGTTCTTCATAAAAAACTGATGGTTTACTCCAATCCACAATTGGATCTGGAATATTTTTTGATGTGAATGGCCACTTAATGGTAACTTCATCCACCATTGCTCTCCCCCTCAACTGATGGTTATCAGCTAAAGGTTTGGTGATAGAAATATCATCCGACACCTCCTCCTCTTTCGGAAACCGAGGTTGAACCGGACGACGGCGAGGCAGGTTCCCCCCAACAGCCATGGCAGCCATCCGATTGGTAAGGACGCCAATTGCATCCATCACACGCTGCGCAAGTTGTTGGAACCTCTCCTCCATTCGTGCTTCTCGTGCAGCTTTACTTCGTTCATACACATCTTGGACAACAACATAACGACCATAACGAACTCCTTGTCGCGCCATGATCCGGAATCGAGCGCAGACTCTGATACCAACTGATGCAGGAAGGCGTGTTGGAATAGAATAACGCGCAACAAGGACAATCACGAACAAGTATGAACTAGAGGTACTTCCTCTACAAACACACAATAATGAGAATAATCTCAATTTTCATTAATCAAATCGTAAAACAACTCCTTAGCCCTGAGGCTTACAACTTATTATATAGGTAGAGAACCCTAACCATAATTGTGTTCTCTAACCATAATTGAACCCTAATTCTTGTAGAACAAGAAAATATAAAATAGGAAACTAAATAAACTATAATTGGAAGACTGAATACTCTAGAACACTTATTTCTAAAATTAAAACTCCATAATCAAAATTACTAAAACCAAAATACGGAAAACTAAATAATGCTATTTGTTAAATTATTGTTAATTTCCATTCTGCATCATTTCTTCTGTCTATCCAAACCAACATCTTCTAACCTCTGAAGTGCAAGTACGGTGACATTAAGATAGCCCCCGAAGGAGAGAGATATCGGTCTATAATGCTTCAGAAGTTCCTCTAATCACTGTCGGTTGAGAATCAAGTTGTGCTGAAGGTCTCGTGTTGTTAGTCGAAGATTCCTCGGATCGAATCAGAGAGTTAAAGAGACGTGAGAATTGAGAAGAAAGGGCAACATTCAGAGCAGAGTGAGAGTCAGAACCGTTGTTCTTGGAAGGGTATAACCATATAAAAGTCAGGACACCACAAATTGTCGTGGCATTATCTCCTTCCTTTCCGATACTTCTAAAAAATTAAATTACAGAGACAGTTTGTAAGCGTATAGTAAGTATTGTCGATCAAAAAAAAGTGAAGACTAGGTATTCGTGAGTACCCAGAGAGTATCAGTGTCCAAAAAAACAATTACCCGATTTGCACTTGTTTAGTCCGTAGTTATACTACTTGGAAAATGATAAACTTTATTTGTGTTTCAGGTGTTGAAGGCCGAATGTGACAGAGGTACAACAAACTATAAATTCTAGTTGTTACGAAATCGACCATAGATCACTTCACCCTTTTATTGAGAGTATTACACCCATAATTCTGAGTTTCATGTTACTCCTTCCAGACATGTCAGTAACAGGGCATCCAAATTGGATTGAATGGGATGACAGTTTCTCATTCTGAATCTGTCAAATCTGAACTCTGATCAAGCCACCTGTTGCAGTAAATTAGGCCCTCTAATTCTTTAACAGGTTCATCTAAAATATACACAATCAAAGTAGGAAGACCATTCAAATACCACACATGGGTTACTAGACATGCTAGTTTGACGTATTGATATCTTCATAACCAAGAGTTCGAGCTAAAAGGCCGAAGTGTTTGTAATTTCAAAATGGCAAACTAGGGAGACGTGTATAAAGCAAAGAAACAAACATGCTCAAACAACAAAGATGGCCCAAAATCCCTTGCCATAAATGGCATGACACTCCAAATGTGCAAAAGCTCAAGGTAAGATGTGCAATATGGCATAAAATGATGCATTCTCAGCATTCAACCAAACCAATAACAAGACCAAGCAACGACCGACATGGGCGCTCAAGAAAATCATGCAAGCCTGTAACGCCCTTGGGGTCATCTTGAAACACTTAACAACTTGCATTGGAACTACTTTAGGCTTGCTTCAAGGTTAAGCAAAGGAAGACGAAGAAAAGGAGGAGAGAGAGAGTGAGAGAGAGAGAGAGAGTGTGTACCCTGCCATTCATGGACTTGATTGCCTTCTGTGCTTCAACTTCTGAGTCATAAGTGACAAAGCCAAACCCTTTAGGCCTCCGGGTTATCGGGTCCATTACTAGCCTAGCTACAGCAAATGAATTGACAGCAACGCCACAAAAAAAACAACAATACTATATGATCAAGTACAGACCTAATGGCAAACAATTAGTAGAAAAACCAAATTCTTACCAAAATAAGCCCTAAACTAAGTAATAAAAGATATTAACCCAAAACCAACAACCACTTACCGTCTTTAACAACACCAAAATACTATATGATCAAGTACAGACCTAATGGCAAACGATTAGTAGAAAAACCAAATTCTTACCAAAATAAGCCCAAAACTAAGTAATAAAAGATATTAACCCAAAACCAACAACCACTTACCGTCTTTAACAACACCAAAAGGGGTAAACAACCTCTTCAATTCTTCATTTGTGGTATAAAATGACAACCCTGCGTCACGACATCCCAGAGGGCATCAAAACTAGGGGTTTCACGGAGAGAGAGACGACATCCCAGAGGGCATCAAAACTAGGGGATTCAGTGAGAGAGAGAAAGGACATCCCAGAGGGCATCAAAACAAGAGTTTAAGAGAGAGAGAGAGAGAGAGAGAGAGAGACTTACTGCTTACAAAGAGCTGGGTAGGCAGTCTTCTTGCCATTGGTGTGTACCAGAAATGACCCACTATGAGCGACTCGAATTTGCTGGTGCTGAGGAATTGGGGAAGAGAATGGCAATCGCTGTTTGGTTCAGGGAAGGGCAGTGATAATCTCAAAACTATTTATTTTTGTTGGTGTTAAAAATTTAATGTATAAAAGTTTTGTACATTGTATCTGGTTTCACCAGGTTCAGCAAAAAAAACAGTTTTGTAATTACCATTTTCCTATAAGAAAGGAGAAAAGTTAATTATTACCGGGAGTCTTTGTGAGTAGGTCCGGAGGTTCGGAGTTCGAATCTTTTTACTTGGGCGATGTTCTTGTGCAGGCTTCTTCTCTACGACGGACTTATTATTTCTTGAATTCGTTGGGCTGGGTTATCTCTAAACTCTCAATGCACTGTTTCTGTTTTTTACTTTTGCTACATACATTATATAAATGATCTATTTTATCGATTGAAAAAATTAATAATTTGAAAGGGATCGTGCTTCACAAATGTGGGTGGAGAGAGAACTTCTAAATTCTTTTTCAAGTACAAACACATACACAAATGCTATCACAAACACAACACACTGACATTCACGTGGGAATCCACACAATACACTTTTCATGTGTGGTATGCACGAATAAATGTGTGTGTAAAGTATTTGTGTGCGTATTTGTGATTGTAAAATTTTTCCTTCTAATTATATGCTCTCTATTTTTTTTCTCTATGTCCGGTGACTGGGTCAACTATACTCATTTCAATTAATTTTCTATCCGGTTTCGGTTAAAGACAGATTATCCATGGTGAGATTAGATAATTAAAAAAAAAAATCAAATTCTTCCTTACAGCCACATCTCAAGATTTGAATCATGTCAATTTATATGAAAAGCAAATCCACCAACCAACGGAAATAGCCCCAAGGGATATTTGCATTTTTCTTGCCAAAATAACTAGGAATGGATGGAGGTGCTCTAAACTTATGCTCTCGGGCTCTCGGCATCCCTCTTTGTTGGCCTGTATGAGAACTCAGACCGTTCATTTTTGGGATTTTGGATTTATAGGTAACAAATGTAGAGAGAAATATAGTAATGATTGAAAATAGGATACTGATCGGAGAGAGACAGAGAGAAAAATTAGAGTAATAATTGAAGAGAAATAAGATAATGATTAAAATCTAAAATCTAAAACCCTTAAACGAACCATTTTAACGAGGAATCATAATTGTATGTATGATGCAATTTCCCATCTTCAACAATTCCAATCAATCAAGTGTTTAGAAATTTTACAATCAAAATAAAAGACAAGCAATGTCGCCAGATTTCAATTATTATCTTGTCAAGGTGGGCATTTTTTGTTATGATATAAATAAAAGTGAGAAAATGAATACCAAGAAGGATATGGGGAGTATAAATCTATGGGAACAAAACTTTTAGGAGTGATTGTAGAATTATAAAGATGCCTGTGCTGTCACCATTCTTCTTTTGTTTTGTTTTTTTGTTTTACCAAGAGGTGGAATGCTATCAGTTTGCTTGGGGCCTCCCCAAGGAAACAACACAAAAACCAAATACAGACCCTTCCCCAGTAGAGAAAACAACTACAGATCAACACATTTGCAGCCAAAGAGAAAGCAGAAAAACAGACTTCAAGAATACAAATGGTCAATCAAATAGTTCTAAGTGGTGTGTTTGATTCCAACTGCATAATCTCGTGATCAATTAGACTCAATGCATCTGCCGTGCTTCAAACAGCTTCAAATTGTTGCTGATTGCCTTGTTTCTGCATTCTCAGAACATATATCTTATCAGAACTTTGAGTAGAAGTACCGATTTCTCTGCAAAAAGAAGCCAGAATCGATCGAAGTAAATAATAATACAGTAAAAGCTGATTAACCAGTTATAGTTGGCAGCGATAGAGGAGTGTTAGATTTCCTGGAGAGTTCCAACCTAAAACCAATGGGCTATAGGTGGAGTAACCTCTAGATTATATTAACCAAGCTTGGGTGGCTTAAATGAGCAACGTGGGACATAGTCTAACAAGGAACAATTGCTCCTTAGTACTTGGCCGCAAGGCTTTAATGTGATGCCTCATATGTTGTGGTAAGCTGTGCATAATATTCACCAAGTCATGTTTTTTTATGACCAATAGAAGATTAAGGTAAAGAGTTCAATTCCCATCCTGTAGTGTAAAGGGAAGACAAAGAAAGCTAAGGAATTACGTTAATCTTGTCATTGGTCCAGGATTCTCTGATCCATCCATATTGAAAGACATAAGAAATGGCAGAGATCAACAAGAGGAGTCTTGCTGGTCAGCTCAGACAAATCGCAGTTCAGATCATGACAAGGAAGCTTTTCAGGGTTCTGAGGGAGAGGAGATCAACAAGAGGCTTATGAAGGCACTTCCGATAGGTTTATTGTATTAATACCCAAGGACTCTCCAATCTTTCATGCTAGGGGGTTTTCACCTGTGCTCTCTGGGAGGCCCTTGCCTCAGATAGAGTAGCGGAGGCGCCCAACTCATCAAGAAGATTCACTACTCTGTCGGTCAGTATCTAGACTAGCCAGCAGTGAAAGAAAATCCACACCAGCCCGACTTCCACCACAATGGACGAGAGCTGTGCCGGTTATTGGAGATACAAAGGGTGCTCTTGTGACCCCTGACTATATGATGTTTTTTGGACGAACAGTTATTGGAATTTGGACCGATGAAGTGCCAATTACCCATATCGTTAGTTGCTACCAAGCAAGGAGGCAAACATTGTCATTGAGCAGATCCTACTAAGGGTGACGATCAAGTAACAATATTTTTGATTTTTTGGAGAAGAGTACAGGAGATGATGAATCTCGGAGCAGAATGTCAAGGCCAATCTAAGAATGATATACACTTTACCTAAAGATTCAACAAGTCTGCCATCTGAATTTTCAGATTTTCTCTAACCCTGTTCTCACAGAAGCTAGACATGGGAATTTCTGGTTTACCCCCAGAAAAGAAGCAGCTAGACATGGAAGATATATATGCAGACAAAAAGTTGAACATGGATGTTCATCCAGCCTTGGGACGCAAATTAAACAGAAAACAGAGGCAAGTCAAAGTCATACATGACCGGATCAAAGTGGATAAAATCATTGAATGTGTAAAACCACAAACTGATTACATTTCCTTTGCGGCCATTTATTTGGCTTTAGGGTGGGGGGAGCCTTTTGTTTCTCTAATAACGCAACTGCGACCTCTGGCCAAAACATGACCCCAATCCCAACTTGTATTTCTTTCAATCTTTTTCATTTCCAATATATATGCCTCACAATTTTGAGAGATCTAGAAAATATTCTGTCTTCTAACATATTCCCCTAACAGCAGATTGTTGAGAAAAGTAGAAGATCGTCCCCCCTTCTATTTCAAGTACATTATTACATGTAACAGCAGTAGTTCAATGCATCTGGCTTGGTGATTATTAGGACACCAAACCAACAATCTGAAGTTAAGGGTTAAAAGATGATTGGGACACTAGTCCATAAGTCCACCAAACTCTAGTAAATGTTTAATAGGGCCGTTGCAAGCATTTCCAAGAGGTTAATTTGTAATCACTTTCCATTCTGTGATTCCACATCAACAGCTTGTCCTTCTAACAGATTTTGGATTACATCCATAAGCAAATAAATGGTACTATATGTGTCGATTTCAACTATGGTTGTAATTATTTCGAAGACCTACGATTGCAAAGGGATCTTCAGGGCCTGACCATAGCTGGGCAAATCCTACCCAGTTGGAAGATCTAGCCAATGCCCGAAGATATAATATCTCAAAGGGTACGAACTTTCTGAAAACTATAGAACTTACTTCCAGCTTCAAAGCCTGCAGTATCTGCCTATCAAAAAAAAAAAAAAAGGCCTGCAGCATCTGTTACAGTGGTACAGGCAACCGTGTTATGACCTCCTTATGATAAATTGAATTGTTGTCAATGCCTTGCTCCTGCAATCTCAAAAACATGTACCTTATCAGAACTTCGAGAAAAGTACTGATTTCTTCAAACTAAAAACCAAAAGAAGCCAGAATTGATCAAAGTAAAAAGTAGTAACAGTAAAAAAAGGATAAACCTGACATTTATAGTTAGCAGCGATAGAGGAAGAAATTCTCCTCAAATGTGAAGCCTCATATCATGTGTTGAGCAATGCATAAATTTTGCGAAGTTACGTTCTTCGAATGACCAATAGACAATAAGGTTCAAGAGCTCAATTCCCATCCTGGAGTGGAATCGAAGAATAGAACGCTAAGGAATTAGGTTAATCTTGTGATCGTGTCGTTGGTGCAGAAGCCTCTGATCCATAAAAATTACGGGACAGAAGAAATGGCGTATATCAACAAGATGCATGGAATAATAGAGAAACATCAACTTACCGGTCAGCTCAGACAGATCGCAATCCGGATATTTACTCTTTTCCGATCCAATTTAAGCTGTTGAGACTGGGGGTGAAGAAAGGAGATCAATGAGAGGCTCATGAGGCAGCTTCTATGGATAGTTTTACTGAATGAGTAACCCAAATACTCTCCAATGTAATTGGGTTATTTACCAGTGCTCCCTGGGAGGTCCCCTATCGCAAATAGAGTAGTTAGCCCGGCCAACTCATGAAGAAGATTAGTTGTGCCCCCGGTCGATAACAGGACAAGCCAGCAGTGAAACAAGATCCCGACTAACTCCTCCCTTCCACCAAAATGGAAGAAAGATGTACCCCTTATTGCGGATACAAGTAAGGTGTTTGAACAGCCTGCACTATATGAAGCGTTTGGACTCACAGTATTTCAATCAAGGAAGTGCAGATTTTACCCACATTTGCAGTGCCATGGGTCAAATCGGCACTGCAAATATGGGTCCAACCAAGAGGCAGGGACTGTTGTTGATGTTATCACAGTCCATATTGATCCTAACAAGGGCGATGAATCAAATAACAAGATCGCTCATTTGTTTGAAAAAGTAACGTAAATACTGAACACTGGAACAGATTGTCCCAAGTGCCTCCAAGAATGGCATATGCTTTTGTTTACACCCATTATTGGCCAAAAATCCTAAAGGCCCCAGAATGTCATAAGGCCTACGGAAAAGCCCAAATCAGTGAAGGCCTTGGTTTTGCATTCAGGCCTAGGCTCAGAAGGCTTACAATGGGCAAAAGCCCATTGCCCACCTACGAGTTCGGGCCCAATCAGGGGATAGGCCTAAATACTTTAACTCTGCCATTCAGAGCCTTTTTAATCAGGAAAAAGCCTTCAAGCTATTCACAAAGGGCTTGAAGGTCTAGAGGCTGCTCACAAGCAGCTCAAAGGCCTTGAAGCTGCTCACAAGCAGCTCAAAGGCCTAGGGTATTCTTGCTGGAGCAGGTCTGGGTAAGCTGCTCACAAGCAGCTCAAGGTCTGAACTTGTGGGACCCGGATGTTGTAATGTGATGCAAGGCTGGCAACAGGTGGCACGCATGCAGCCCATGAGCATACTTTTCCAGACCTCAACAAGCTGCTCACAAGCAGCTCACCCAGACCTGCTTGAATTGTGATTCTCGATCCTTCTCCCGAAAGAAATCAAGATCCAAGGGGTTTAAGGTCCCACAAGAGATGGATGGTCCAATGAAATGATATGAATATTGGTCTTCAGCAGTGGTGGGCCCGGAGGGAGTACATTCAAGCAACAGTTAGAGTTTTGAAGCAGCTCAAGGCCTGTGGCTCCTATAATTTCCAGTTGTGGAGGCCTTGGCCAAGGTCCACGACCTCAAGAGCTTACAGCTTATGCACCCCCATTTCCCTTTCTTTCAAGCATTCCTTGTATTCACTTCTTAATATTTCAAGTTTTACCTCTTTTCTTGTACCCAAAACTTCATTGAATCGTTAATGGAGTTCACTTAATCTTGTTTTAGCTGTTTATCTTTCTTTCCTTTGTTCCAGCAGCGATTAGAAAATATTTTAAGTCCTTAGCCCGACAAGCCAGCAAACGAACCATCCTAAGGCCTTACCCTTTAGGCCTAGCACATCTGCCCGAAAGAAGTCAGACTTTGAGGCTCGAAAGCCTTAAGGCAGTTTGGACAAACGTGTCCTGGCACGCCCTCGCACTCCCAAGCCAATCCGGTTTCAACACTTTTTGTGGGGAAACAGCTTTCCCCGAAGAAATGACTAGTCTGCCATCAGAATTCTTCCACTTTCTCTAATCCTGTTCTCACAGAAGCTAGACATGGAACCATTTATGCAAACGAAGAGCTGAACATGGATTTTCATCCAGCTTTAGGAGGAAATTGAACAAAGAACAGAGGCAAGAGAAATTGGCAGAAGCAGATTGCCTACCAAGACAAGAGATGGTCACGCTTCTTGCCCACGGGATTCATGTTGCTGCTTGTGTATTTTCACTCTGTATCAAGTATTTATAGCTCATTCTGATATCAGAGTCCAGTGTTTGACTGAATGCGTGTCTCCTGACAAGAGTAAATAAAATCCTTGAATGTGTGAAAGCTCAAACTGATTAAATTTCATTGTGGCCATTTATCTGTCTTCAGGGTGTGGGGGGAGGCTTTTGTTGACATCTTTCTCCAATAATGCAACTGCTACCTCTGGCCAAAACAGGACACCAATCTCAAATTGTATTTCTAGTGGTTTCTTTCAGTTCCAATCTTCATGTCTTGCAATTTGGAGAGATCTTGAAACTCAATCTCTCAGTCTTCTGCTTCTCGCCCCTCGTCTCTCTCTATCCAAATGCATATAACCGTCATTTAAGTAGCTTTATATTTGCTGCCCTACTCACCATATGCAGACTGATGCAGGGATATGGTTCACACTCAAGAGCAGGAAATAGAAATTTTTTCATAACAGCTAAAAAATGTTCACATCTATTGTTTCGTTTTCTGGCAATCCTGAAGCAAGAAAAAAACACACTCCAGATTATCCCCTTTTATTTCATTTACTGCTCCAGGTATACTTCTAAAAGTAGTGGTTCATGCCTCTGACCGTGAGGTAACAGTATCTAGACAGCCAAAGAAACCAACACATCAGAAGTTACAGGTTAAAAGGATGGTGGGCATTTGTCCATAAGTAATCCACCAAACTCTAATAAATGTTTCATACGACCATTTCAAGCATTTTGAAAAGGCTAATTTGAAATCCGTTTTCTTTTCTGTGATTTCCACATGAACGGCTTGTCCTTTTAAGTTCTCGCAAATTTTGGATTCAATCCATGAGAAACTGAATAGTGCTGCACGTGTAAAATTCACATATGGTTTAACTATTATGAAGACTTACGTATGCAACAGGAATCTTCTGAGCCTGGTCATAACTGTGTTCCTTGCCACTTCCACCAAATCCTGTAGCCTTCAATCCAAAGATTTAGTCAATATCCGTAGAGATAGCATCTCAAATGGTATAGACTGCACGGAAATTATGAATTTGACTTCCAGCCGCAAAGCCCGTAGCATCTTTTACACTACAAAAGGCAACCGTGTTATGGCCTCGTTTTAGACCCTGTGTTGCGCCTTCAAACCTTCAACATTGACACTGCAAAAAACAGGCAACAAAGTTGCTAACAAAATGGCAAATTCAATACAGATGTCATAAAAACTGGTCAGTAAATCACAAGTTGGTCGTGTAGCTCCCTTTGGGAGTGAGATCGCGGGTTCAATTCCTATGGATAGGAGATCAACCCCTTGTGGTAATACTAACTTCTAACACCCCACTGAGGTATACAATGTCGACAAAAAAAAAAAATCACAAGTTCTTTGCTCTGGAGTCCACACTGCATCAGTATGCTTCTTTATGGCTGTGCCTGGTCTCTGCCACCAACCAGCATTAGAATCTTTTTACTCATTATGCTGTGTAAACAGCGTATGATGAATCCAGATTACGAATGGAATGGAGTCTATACGGAAACAACTAGAACTACTCTTCCCCTAGAATTCAAACCTATTGGGCTTTTCAATGCAGTTCCACTCCTCATGAGACCTTGTGCTCTTTTAAGATGCCCTAAACACCTCTACATCAAAGAGATTCACACATTCTATTTTAAAACTACGACATCCATAACTTCATTTGTCAACTAGCAGCAGGTCTAATTATAGAGATTAACCATTTCCCCCTGGTAAACTGGATAAATCAGCTTTGAAAAATTCACCCAAAAAGTTAATACCCCATACCTTCGTGTTTTATCTTCCTATTTTAAGAAGTGTAAAGTTTCAGGTTCTCGTGTAGTTTGAAAAAACAAGCCAGAAATATATCAAACATGCTTAAAGCAGCATACAGTAGTATACTCTTTCATCCATAATTTCTAAATGATTTGTAACAACCCCGATTCAGGCATATAATGATGCATAAAACGATGCAGCAAAACAATGGGAAAAAGGAGCACTTACAAGTGACCGACTTACAGCACCCCTTTCATATTGAGTGATTCATTTGAAAAGGGTTGTGGTACACACATCTCTCATCCTTGCTCATCTATATATCCAAACAAGTGGTCAGATTCTCCTTTCTATTCTTTGCTTCTCACGAAACCCCTCAATTCAAACAGGCTGTTAAGAACCCAGTATGTCAAATAATCATGATCAAATCATTCAAATTCAAAGGTGCAATTCTTTAAACAGAAACTGTGTGATTGTATTTCATGTAACCAAACACTAGTCAACTGAATCCCGCCAATACAATTTAACGCCAAAACCAAATAAATTGAAAACATTTTCTCATTATTGCCCACCTCATATCATTAAAACCCTAACCCTAGAACTTAAAGTGCGTAATCGTAATCAAACCATTCAAAATTAAAGATGAAATTGTTGTTGAACAGAAACCATCCGATTGTATTCCATATAACCAAACACTAGACAACTGGATCCAGCCAACCCAAATTAACAAGAAATTTAAAAACATAATGCACTTTCTCACGCTACTAGCCAGCTACTACCATTTAAACCCTAACCCTAGAAAATAAACCACCATATTCAAGAGCTCGTAAACTTAGTCACCGCCTTAGTCCCCTCCGAAACCGCATGCTTCGCCAGCTCCCCGGGCAGCACGAGCCTCACGGCGGTCTGAATCTCCCTGGACGTGATCGTCGGCTTCTTGTTGTACCTCGCCAGCCTCGACGCCTCCTGTGCGAGCTTCTCGAAGATATCGTTGATGAAGCTGTTCATGATCCCCATAGCCTTGCTCGAGATTCCGATGTCGGGGTGCACCTGCTTCAGCACCTTGAAGATGTAGATCTTGTACGTCTCCACGCTCTTCTTCGACCTCTTCTTCTTCTTGTCTCCGGCCGCCGCGGCGGAGGCGTCCTTGGGGAGCTTCTTCCCGGCCTTGGGCTTCTTCTCCGCCGGGGCCTTCTCGGCCGCCGCGGTCTTCTTCTCCTCCGCCGGCTTCTTCTCTGCCGGCTTCTTCTCTGCCTTGGGCGCCATCGGAAGGGTTTTTAGAGGAATTAGGGTTTGAAATCTAGAGGGAGAGAATCGGGAATGATAGGAATGCTGTGAGAAATTAACGATTGGGACGGCGTTGTTTATATAGGAGGGAGCGATGGCGCGGTATTGGGTAGCGGGTTTTCACGCGGATTGATGAGGTGGCGTTGGTTTGGACCGTTGGATGGAGCAGTTGGAGGGGATGAGTGAATTGACGGATGAGATGTGATTGGATTTTGTTTTCGGGTTGGAATGGAGGGAAGGCTTTGGAATTTGGTTTGGCGCTTTTTATTTGGTTGGGCGCTTTTGGGTCGGAGCATGATTTGGGCGTTTGGTTCCCTGAATTAGGAGCCAATCCGGGGTGCTGTCCCATGTGTATTGGTCCAATCCAAACCGTCTATGTTTTATAATTGATGGCTCAAATTGCATCTCAGTCGAACAATAATGGGCAACCAAGATCTATTTGGTCAAAATTCAATCTGAGTGGTCCATTACCAAACATGGACAAATCGATTGACCCAACACACATGTTGTCTCTAAGGGAATAACAGGCACCCCAACGACCACAACATGAAACTGAAAGCCCGGTGATAAGGGGCATTTTGCGTTCAAGTTTCATTCCCCACACCTCCAATAAATTTCTTTTTTTTTTTTTACTTTCTTGAAAATATAACCGTATTTCTTATGCAACATTCTCGATAATTAAATGAAATCTAACTTGTGTTCAAGTTTCATTTACCACACTAAAATTCCCATCCATCCCAACGAACACATAGGCTGCCCCACAAATCGTCCCTTTACCTTTTCACGTGACCAATCAACGCCAACCTGACAATCAAATAAGGAAAAATGACGGTTTAGAACGTGTTTTGATAATTAATACATTTTGAGGATATGCTAAGAACATTTATTAATGAACAAAATATCCTTGGTGGGTATTAATTATCAAAGCTCGTCATTGACCGTCATTTTCTCATCAAACAAAAGCGAACTCGTTGTATGGCCCGACTAGGCTAGGCCTGGTCCTAAACCATTCTACCCATTTGTTGTAAGACATATCTCATGCTCGCCCCAAAATTGGTTGTGGCCTTTAGTAAGATGACGAGGAAACCGTATTAGGGCTAAGGTTTTGATTTTTTAAGTACGTACTTATCGTTTTATGAAAGATGTCATTTTTTCACAATACATTATTTTTAATTCAAAAAATAAGTACTTGGTCTAGCCCCGTTTGATAACAGTGATAGATGGATGAGATTCGTAAGGAGATGGGATTATGATTGGGATTGGTAATGATAAGGGATTGATAATGAATATGTTTGTTTGGAATGAGATTAGATGATGAGATTATTAATATCATGTTTGTTTGAGATGAGATTAGATAATAGGATTGGATTGATAGAAGAAATTGGTAATGAGAAGGGATTGATAATGAGCAGAGGATGCACTACTAGAAAATTTTCGATATGTGACGAAATAAGTGGTGACGAAATTTACTGTTTTGCTATAGGTGACGAAACAATAAAATTTTCGTCACCAAAAGCAACTATAGGTGACGAAAAATTTATTTTTTGTCATCAAAAGTGACTTTTGAAGACAAACTATAGGTGACGAAATTTACTATTTCAATCGTCACCTATAGATTGTCTCCGAAAGTCACTTTTGGTGACGAAAAACAAATTTTTCGTCACCTATAGTAACTTTTGATGACGAAAGTTTTGTTTTTTCGTCAACTATTGTAAAATAGTAAATTTCGTCATCACTTGTTTCGTCACCTATCGGAAATTTTCTAGTAGTGATGGGTTGGGATTATTAATACCAAGTCTCACAATACCCCCTAATGCCCGGCTTAGACATCCCAAGTGACTAGTAGTCCGGACATTTTTTTGTTAGTACCAAACAAAGAATTAATACTCCCATGAGATTATTAGTCACATCCCAACCTTCAAACCCATTATCAAACAGGTAAATGACTTCTCTTTGGGGGTAACAATACATAAAGTTGTTTTTGGACAAATACCTATTGTTTGCAACGCGATGCCATTCTTGTGGCATACGTTGTGGATATTCTTGTTGACCAATAAAAAGTTGCAAATGGAATGAACGCGATGCCATTCTTGTGACATACGTTGTGGATATTCTTGTTGACCAATAAAAAGTTGCAAATGGAATGGACTGGGGTAAATTTCACTAACCTCCCCTGAGGTTTCTGACAAATGCAGGAACCTCCCCTGAGGTTCTAATAATTGCACTGACCTCCCTTACTTTACAAACTATTATTCAGATTCCCCCATTCCGTTAAATCCACACTAACACCGTTAGTATTATCTACTAAATGACTAAAATGCCCTCAAATATAATGTAAACTATAAAATCAATTCTTCTTGTTCCATTTTTTTTCTAATTAGAATTTTTTATGTTAAATTAGAACTAACTAAATATATTTGGTCAGATTACCTTGCTTTCTACATATTTTTCATGAACAAAGTCAATGTATCCTCTTCTTTTTTTTAATTTTTATGTTTGTGTGTTAGTTTTTTTCTTTAATTGACTTGTGATTTAATATTTAACAATGTCATACTTGAGTTATACATACTTTGGTCAAACTTGTATAACGAGTTATGCATTTTGATAATTGATCACGATCTATTTTTTCCTCTCCTACGTGGGTTTTGAAAAATAAAAGAGGCATGTGAATGCCTAATCCCACATACAAAAAAATTATCGTGTATTTTTTAATATGTTTTCCGACTAAATAAATTCAGTATAAAAAATTCTTTAATCTTTTTTTATTTTTCCTTCTTATTTTCCCTATTAGTTCATTAGTAATAATTGTGTTTCATCTCTAATGCACTGGGGGGGGGGGAACGGAGAAGAAAATTTTGAAGAATGATCAATGTGTAAATTATATTGAGATCATTTCTTAGAAAAATTGACATATAGAGTAATGTTTATTTTTATTAGTACGTGTCCTCCATTTGAAAAATCACACTTTAAAGAGGGAAAAAATGACTATGATAATGTAAAATGCATGATTAATTATTCAAATTCGACGAAAGTTTGTATAATTGAGTCTAATTTTATGTTGAAGTTATCTTATATAACCAGTATAATGTTACTTTTAATATTTTAAACTTCAATTAAATTACAAAAAAGAAGGAAAAAAGACTTGATCGTATAGATTAGTAATATTCAAGGGCATTTCAGTCAATTAATAACAAAAACTAATGATGTTAATGTGGATTTAACGAAATGGGGGAATCTGAATAATAGTTTGTAAAATAAGGGAGGTCAGTGCAATTATTAAAACCTCAGGGGATGTTCCTGCATTTGTCAGAAACCTCAGGGGAGGTCAGTGAAATTTACCCAATGGACTGAGACTAGAAGTTGCCTAAAAAAAAACCTCAGTTGGTAGAACAGGTAATGGACACTTCATTTGGCTGTTCAAATCTCACTCTTCACCTCCCTTTCTTATAGGATAGTGAAGAATAGGTTCGGTAGATTTCATTTAAGCTCCATTATATCTTTCTAATAATCAACCGAAGACGAGTATCAAGTTCACAAAGTTGATGGATGAACAAATTCATCCTCCAAGCAAAGGGCTTCCTTTTTTTTATCAACGAAAGTCAGTACTGCTAAAATAATTAGATTAGCACATTGAAAGATGATCAGTTGAACTCCCGAAATTCTTTCTCCTGACACTTAAGTGTGCGCAATCATGATTCCATTGGGCCAACAGCCTCTTCACGGAATGACTTCATTTTGTTGATTGTCGAGACAGTTTGATCTGCACTCTCAAACAGAGAGAATCATTGCTCGGTCCTTGATTTAGGGTGATTATTTTATGGTGTTTCATTGATGGGGATGAGATCTCTCCAGTTTCATGGACTGGACTTTCTACTCACGTCAATTTGTGAGCTCCTTCTTGGCTCATTTTGATGGCCGCAATCGTTCGATTTTGTAATTTGTTGGGATAATAATCAAGCCAAAAATCATGTTGATCATAATCTGATTTCAACACGCATTACAAAAGATAATCCATTTCCTTACTATGAAAGCAGTTTGTGAAAATCTAAGGCCGTATTTGGATACTTGAATTCGTACATAAAAATTTATCAATATATTATAGAAATGTGTTCCAACCCCCATAGTCTCCAAACCCCCAATCCTTAATTTCTAGATTTTTCATTTTCTTTAAAAAAAAACCTCCGAAACTACCCACTTTCTTCTAACACCCAACTTCCGACTCCCTGAAACTACTCACGTGCCCACTCGCAGAAAACTCTCTCTCTCTCTCTCTCTCTCAATTTTTAAAAACAAACCAAACTACAAAATTAGGGATGGATTTGAAGAAAGAAAATAGTGTCATATATCACTCGCCCATAAGGGTCATCATTTAGCCCGAGGGCCCACGATCCGTCCAAAGACCATCCGGCCTGCCAGGCTTTTACCGGGCCCGAGTCTGTAAAACGAGCTGGCTAGCCCGGCCCATAGTTTGTAATGAGCGGGCTCGGGCTTATGAATTTTTACTCGGCCCGTCCCGTGAGCCTGCCCCTGATACCCGTCCAAAAGCCCACCAACGGGCCCGCCTATTAACCCAAAATCCCACAAAACCCTTTCTTCTTTCCCTTGGTTTAGTTTTGCCCAAGGAAATTTAAGCCTGCCCGTTGGCCCGCCGGCCCGCCAATTGGGCTAGCCCATGGGCCAGGCTTGGGCTTCAATTTATGGTAGGTGGCCCAACCCACCCATCTCGCCAAAAAAAAAAAGTCCGATCGGCCCGGTCCGATGATGACCCTTACTCGCCCGCTACCCTACAACCCACATCACATCTCATAACGTCAATAACTGTTAATATTGCTGGAGGGCGTTAGCAGCAAGTTCGGCTCGGCTCCATTTGTTATGAGAAAAAAAAAAATTTTTGTACATCGCGATGACATTTGATGGGGCAAACCTTGAAGCAAAAAATGGGGCATTTGTTTTTGTTTTTTGTTAAGAAGTTCAAATGTTTAAATTCTGAACCCGAGGCCTACTACTTTCGACTTCTGCAGAAAATTTACTACTCCCTCCGTTTCATATTGAGAGTCCCACTTTTTCTATCTTGTCATTTTTCAAATAAAAAAATTAACTACTTCCGTGTATAATTTTTCAAATTTTTTCGCACCGTATTAAAGATCTCGATTAGTACTTCAATTTGGTGCGAAAAAATTCGAAAAATTATACAAGGAAGTAATTGATTTTTTGATTTAAAAAATGATACGACTTTTCGTAGTGGACTCTCGATATAGAACGGAAGAAGTAATACATTAGAGTTCCATTTACCTCTTTCTTTTTAATTTTCGTTCATTCCTCCACTTCAGAATTTTCTTTGAAGTTGCTCCATGTGTGAGAACCTACATTTTTTTTTTGTGGCTAATTTTGTTACTAACATTCCCATTTCTTATTGATGCTTACCTCCACAGCTTTTGATTCAATCAAGGTTCAGCGTTCAAAAAGAAGGAATTGTTAATTTCCATTTGTATTATCAGTTGCTCAAAGGTTGGTCCAAGTTTATAATCACAAAAGCTTCAAATCTTTCTTGTCATGCATGATATAAGATAGTATTGCGCCTGTTCGATGCACGAAAAACTTAAAAAAGCATCGATGTAAGGTTTTTTGTTGTTGTTGTTGTCTCGTGCATCGAATGGGCACAATGCTGGCTACGTTCTTATGAACTTAACTTAAGCTTAACTTAAATTTGGGAATTTTGTCATTATTGGCATTTTGTTAGTTTTGCGCCAAAACTTTTGTGGGTTATTGATTCGTCTCGACGGGAGGAATCAGAAAAGTAATTTTTTTTTTTACTCTTATCAAAGTATTTTGAGAAATAACCACTTTCTAGCTCGAAAAGTGACTCTTTTTTTTAAAAAAAAATGGTTATTTCTCAAAATATGGATAAAAGAAAAATAAAAAAAAATTTACTTTTCCGATTCCTCTCGTCGAGACGAATCAATAACCCACGTACAAAAATTTGGCGCAAAACTAACAAATGCAAAAAAAATTTCAAATAAGAATAAAATTCTCAAATTCAAGTTAAGTTCATAAGAACGCGGCCGAGATAAATGTAAGAGAATGAGAATTCAAAAGCATTATCCGATTGAGGGGAACTATGTGTTCTTCAACAGCTGGAAAGGAGTAGAAAATGTAACATACCCGAGGCCTACTGCTTTCGACTTCTGCAGAAAATTTAGGGAATTTTTCAAAATGGCATCTGAACTTTGTACTAAATGTCACAGAGACACATGAACTTAAGTTTATGTCAATTAAACACATGTACTAACAAAATCCCCAAATTTAGACACTTGAATTTAAGTTTATTTCAATTAAACATCTGTACTAACAAAATCCCTAAATTTAGACCCCCGCAGTTATATTTCGTCCAAAAAATTACTGACATGGCATCTCCAACCCGTTTAAGTTACCCCATTACATATGTTTCCAATAAGGGATGATGCAGCTAAGCAAAACTCATAGGCAAATTTCATCGTCCCCTGTTGGAAACTGTAGAAACCCGTATTTAATTCAATTAATTTTAATGTTTATAAATGGAGAAATATGAAATAATTGTGTTTATGTGATTTTGGGCTAAAGTGTTAGAATTGATTGTGGAAGGGTACAATGTGTAATTAGCATATTATTGGGTATATATAGGAGGGTGAGAGAGTAGGAGATTATTTTCTCCCTCACTCCCTCACCGGCTCTCTCTCTTTCTCTCGGTCTCTCTCCCTCTCTCTTGCTCTCTCTCCAAATTACTCTCAAAACCCACCAAAATAACCTTCAAACCTTCAACCTCTACGTGTAAGGTGGTCCGTATCGCGTTGGTTTGAGCTCGGAGGAGTCGTATTTCGTTCGAATCAAGGTTTTCGAAAAGCTAGGGCTTGTATTTTTGTGGGTTTCGTTCTTCGACCTCGAGGTAGGGATTCTACCTCTCAATATATGTATTAGAAGTGTTTTCTAGCCTTAAATCGTGTCTTTGGTTGTTGTTGTTGTTGTTGTTGTTGGAATCGCCGAAATCTGCAGAAAATCTGGGCGAACACCCGTTTGTATCGATACTGCTCTGCTCAGTATCGATACAGGAGTCTCTGGAACGCTCTAAGCTACTGTCGTATCGATACTGAATTAATCAGTATCGATACAATGCTCTCTGAACCGTTTTTAGCCCCTGTTGTATAGATACTGGAATTCGCAGTATCTATACAACAGTACGTTATCCCAGCTATTGTTTGATAAGCTCACAAGATCGCATGATCTTGTGTGCTCAAATCCTTCCGAATTGCAACGTTCTTATGCTTATTTGTTTTGTTAAGTATCATTTTGCGCGTAAGGTGTGTTTTTGAGCTTTTCAGGAAAAACGTGCGAATAAGGCACTTTTGCGTGCCAAGGAATGAGCCTTGAAAGGCGCGAGGTAACTCACCCAGATCAGCAGGCTGTGACTGCGATTCCACCAAATGTTATCGATAACAATGGCATGTGTTATCGATAACGTTCCTAAATCCTGGCTACCAAGTATCATTCAAGCTGATGTTATCGATGACCTCACCAATGTTATCGATAACCTTTTCTCCATTTTGGCCCAGAAGTTGTCCAGACGCAAGGAGAGCGATAACCATGAGTTATGTTATCGATAACGTTCATTCAGAATTTGTCAAACAGCCAAGAGTTATCGATAACCTTCCCATCGTTATCGATAACGAAGCAGCCATTTTGGTCCACAAAGCTTCCAGACCTGAGGGAATCGATAACCATGGCCTGGGTTATCGATTACAGTGTTACCCGGAGGAGTGTTATCGATAACGTTGTCTGTGTTATCGATAACAAAGCTGTCCAGAAGATATTTTTCCTGCTTTTCAGAACATTCCATTTATGGAAACTTTCCACTTTTGCTATGTTTTTGGGATATTTTGAGGGTCTTTTTGTCCAGTTTTTGGCTGATTGTTTTGGCCTTTAAAGGGCTTGATTGGCCATTATTAGTACATGTACATTTTACCACTTTAAGTCATTTTGTTCTAGAGCTCATAAGTAAGTGTTCAAGCTTTTCTCTCTTGTTTTCTTTGAAGATCAATAGCAAGTAATCGTATTCCGTTAATTTCTCGAGTACTAACGTAGTTCGTGTGAATTAGATCTTCTCATAAATCTAGTTTATTTCATTTTCTTTTGATAAATCATGTTTTCATTTCCTAGCATAATTTCTAGTCTTTTTCCCATGAGTGAGTAGTTAATTGGTTCAGGCTTGGGGTGAGATGAACCCTACGAATTAGTCGTTTAAATGGTTTCGCTTAAACTATAGTTCGATTTCAAGGTTTTGAACGAATTAAACTCATGATTTCCTGCACTGATCATGGGGTTGGTGGCTTCTTTGATCAATGAAGTCTATCGCCTTGTGCTACATGCTCGATAATCATACGCGTGCGAACGATCCATTTTCGTCTCTCACTTGCGTTAAATGAGTTCAGTTTGAATTAATGCCTTGAGTTGAGTTATAAGTAGTCTTCAGTTTTTAATTCTTCAAGTGAATTCCGGACGGTTTCGGTTCACTCATGAGTTAGATGAAGGAACCGTTTTATGGCTAAGTCGAGGGTAAATCAATCCCTTTGCCTCGACCACCTTTAATCTAGTTTAATTTCAAATTCAATTCTGTTAAATCCAACCAATCATCAAGTTGGCCGCTCGAAGGCCTCGCTGCTTACTTACCATCTAATCCAAATTTGCTGAAGAAGATTTCTCTGTGGGAACGATCCCGGTCTTTCCGGTTTATATGCTATCAACGACCTAGCCCTTTGCTCGGGTGCAAACCTTATTAGAGGATAGGTTGCGGTTGTAAGCATTGTTCCTTACTTCAAACTCCGTTGTTTTGACTCCCGATCATTTCTAACCTGTTGTAGACATCACCAAATCACTCCGTAGTATTGTTACTCTTATTCCTTGAGTTCGTTGAGTGTCCTTTGCATCCCTTGCCCTTGTTCGATAAATTTTGATATCGATTAATGCATGAACTTCGCTTGAATTGAATTGAATTGAAATGACACCTTATGTGAGTACGAGATTCTTGGACGTTTACAGACACAACGAGAACATTCGGGGCCCATCGACAGGTGGGTGCCTGGCAGGGGATATCAGGGTCCCATAATTAGCCTGGCAGGAGCTAACACTCATATTGAACACTCAAGGCCTAACCTTCTAGGTGGGTGCTTGGCAGGGGATATCGGGGTCCCATAATTAGCCCGGCAGGAGCTTCTGCTCATGACACATAACGTGAGGTGACGTTGGACACATGGGAAATTGATATGATTGGAGGTTGAGGGGTTTACCAAATTTCGTATCGGGTACATTGGATTGTTAGCCCTTGATTATTGCTTATCGTGTGGTCTATATCCCGTTCCTGCCTTGTGATCATTCTTGCATTTCTCTTGCATATAATGCTAGCGTAGAATTTCCTACTGAGCTAGTGTAGCTCAAGCCTATTATCATTTTCAGGTACCAACGCAGGGCAATAGCATGCATGCTTAGAGTGCTTGGATGTGATCATTGTTTTGAAAGTTATCATCAAAGAGTTACTTAGGCATCTTTGTAAATTTCTTTTGAAGATGTATTTGTAACTTTATTTGTAGATCTTTTGACTACGGAATATTGTAAATCTTAACCCTTGAATATTCAGTACTTATGTTAATTTGGGCCTCGGAGCCAAAGGTGTAACATTTTGGGAATTCTACATTATTTTGGTTATCGTAAGGATTATGGCGAAATTTATTTATGGAAATCATTTATATTTATGTTAAAAATCGAGGGCGTGACAGAAACAGTGCAATGGGTTAAACAGATTGGATATGTCATGTCAGCAATTTTTGGGACGAAATATAACGGCGGAGGTCTAAATTAGGGATTTTATTTGTACATGTGTTTAATTGAAATAAACTTAAGTTCAGATGTCTAAATTTGGAGATTTTGTTAGTACAGGTGTTGAATTGACATAAACTTAAGTTCAGGTGTCTCTGTGACATTTGATGCAACGTTCATGTGTCATTTTGAAATTTTCCCGAAAATTTACTACTCCCTCCGTTTCATATATATTGAGAGTCCCATTTTTTCTATCTTGCCATTTTTCAAATAAAAAAATTAACTACTTCCGTGTATAATTTTTTAAATTTTTTCGCACCTGTTTACATCCTAAAATGTGCCACCCAAGGAGAAAATTACACGCGGCACCGAGTGATGCGTTGGCCATACAGAACATGTCCTAATTGGGTCTAAATTACAGAGGATTACGAGGATTAAAGAGAATGCTATTTTAAGGTTAAACGGTATCGTTTTAATTAAAACCGATATCGTTTGGGTAGCAATTAGTGATGGTTTAGAAAGTGATTGGATTCAGCCGTTGATTAAAATTTTATGATCATCAAACGGTGCCATCACTGCCTTAGTTTATAACTGAAATTGGATGCAATTGCAGAAAATCATTTGAGAAGCCAGACGTGTGACACTAATTCACGTTGCTTAAAAACAGGAGAACCACGATTCAGAAAATGGCCACGAACACTGTTATAGAAGCATGAAGGGAGAGAATGAATTCTGAAAATATCAATGTAACCGTTCGAAGGCCCCTCTCAACCGATTTATGTGGTGAACATGGGCATCAATCGAAAACGTGAAGATAGAAGATCGAAGGCATGCCCAGCGTCTATAAATAGAAGAGTAAAGCAAAGAGAGAAGCCCCCAAAAAAAATCATATCATCTGACAATTCATACAAAATGATTGCTCAGAGATCTATCGTAGATTAGTTTTTAGTTTAGAATATGATCTTTTTTTTAAGTTGAAGGCTTATTTACATGTAAGACTACTTTTGATTAAATTCAAGTTCTCTTATTTTCTTTTAAGTTTTTTCTTACTAGAGAATAGTCATTTGTAAGTCCACTTTTGATTAAATTCAGTGTGCTTATATTTCTGCATTATTCTTGAGAGAGTCTTAAGAGTGTTTGCATACAAATTTACCTTTGATTAAATTCAGGTTTGTTTGTATTCAATCATCTTTTTTGATTCAAAGCGCGTCAATCTTTTATTTGGTTGATACCTTAAGGAAAAATCCTCTTAATTGAGATAATCGAACGGATAACACAGTTGCCTAATTTAAATTAGTTGTTTCAAATCAATTTGAAAAGAATAATTTCTTCTTTGAAATTAGTTCTTTTCTGACACGCCCGCACACAATCATTTGCCATTTGATTGAGCTAATTCAGCCCAAACAACACCTTATTAAAGATCTTGATTAGTACTTCAATTTGGTGCGAAAAAATTCAAAAAATTATACAAGGAAGTAATTGATTTAAAAAATGATACGACTTTTCGTAGTGAACTCTCAATATGGAACGGAAGAAGTAATACATTAGAGTTCCATTTAAGGGTCATCATCGGGTTGGCCTGGGCCGGCCCAGCCCGCCAAGTCGCTGCCCAAGTCCGCCCACGGGCCGAGCCGATCGGGCTTTTTCTTTTTGGCGGACCGGGCCACCTACCATAAATTGAAGCCCAAGCCCAGCCCACGGGCTAGCCCAATTGGTGGGCCGGCGGGCCAAAAACCGGGTGGGCTTAAATTTTCTTGGGCAAAACTAAACCAAGGGAGAAAATAAAGGATTTTTTGGAATTTTGGGCTAATGGGAGGGCCCGTTGGCAGGCTTTTGGATGGGTATGCCGGGCGGGCTCACGGGCCGGGCCGAGTAAAAATTCATAGGCCCGAGCCTGCCCATTACAAACTACGGGCCGAGCTAGCCCGCCAGTTTTACGGGCTCGGGCCGGGTAAAAGTCCGGCGGGGCGGGCGGGCTTTGGGCGGGTCGCGGGCCACCGGGCTAAATGATGACCCTTAGTTCCATTTACCTCTTTCTTTTTAATTTTCGTTCATTCCTCCACCTCATAATTTTTTTTGAAGTTGCTCCATGTGTGAGAACCTACAAATTTTTTTTTTGGCTAATTTTGTTACTAACATTCCCATTTCCTATTGATGCTTACCTCCACAGGTTTTGATTCAAGCAAGGTTCAGCGTTCAAAAAGAAGGAATTGTTAATTTCCATTTGTATTATCAGTTGCTCAAAGCTAGGTTGGTCCAAGTTTATAATCACAAATGCTTCAAATCTTTCTTGTCATGCATGATATAAGATAGTATTGTGCCTGTTCGATGCACGAAAAACTTAAAAAAGCATCGATGTAAGCTTTTCTTTTTTGTTGTTGTCTTGTGGATCAAACGGGCACAATGCTGGCTATGTTCTTATGAGCTTAACTTAACTTAAGCTTAACTTAAATTTGGGAATTTTGTCATTATTCGCATTTGTTAGTTTTGCGCCAAAACTTTTGTGGGTTATTGATTTGTCTAGGTGGAATCAGAAAAGTATTTTTTTTTTTTACTCTTACCAAAGTATTTTGAGAAATAACCACTTTTTAGCTCAAAAAGTGACTTTTTTTGGTTAAAAAGTGGTTATTTCTCAAAATATGGATAAAAGAAAAAAAAATTTACTTTTCCGATTCCTCTCGTCGAGACGAATCAATAACCCACGTACAAAAGTTTGGCGCAAAATTAACAAATGCAAAAAAACAAAATTAAATAAGAATAAAATTCTCAAATTTAAGTTAAGTTCGTAAGAACGCAGCGGAGATAAATGCAAGAGAATGAGAATTCAAAAGCATTATCCGATTGAGGGGAACTCTGTGTTCTTCAACAGCTGGAAAGGAGTAGAAAATGTAACATAGCCAACTGAATACATAAGATAGCAAAACAAAAGCTGTCAATTCTATATTCCCCACTATTAGTAATCAAATACTACATATCCAGCAGGAAACAAAAGCACGAAACTATAGAAATCTTCAAATGAGAACCCCAAAGTAAAAAAACAAAAAACTTAACCGATCAATGATGCTTGATCACGAGCATCTCATCAAAGACGCTTTGCCAAAGGTTGTTTTGTTGCCCAAAGTGTAACGTAGATGTCACAACTTCAAATGAACACCCTAAACTTGATCCTCCTCCTCCTCCCCCTCTTCATCTTTGCCGCCTCCACCGCCGCCACCGCTGGTGGTAGCACAGCCCATTAGAACCTCATTGTGAAACTTGCTCTGGAACCCAGATGGGAGGAAGATGTGAAATCCCCCAAGAGAGAGAGAGAGAGTTATAAGAGTTTATTTAAATTGGAAAGGGAAGTGCTTTGGGCTGGTGGAGAGGATCTTCTCAGCATATGCTTCAAGCATTAACTTGGTTACCTTTTATTCCCATCACCTTTTGTGATGTCTTTATTGGTATGCTTTAATAGGGGTTTTAATTAACTAATCAAAACTCTCAACAAAGGGAGAAATTAAACAAATCAAAACTTTCATAAAGTCCGAAATTATCTAGTGGTATCAATTTATGTGGTGTCCATGTGTCACATTATGTGACGCACATATATGTGGATGAATGAGAAATTCGTCACTCTTACCATTTTTTAAATGCGAATTTAAGACATTTTTCAAATTCATGCATCTATATGGGTTGCGTCTACATGTGGCAAATGGGCGGATTGAAACGGGTCGTGGGTTAAATATGAACGGGTCAAATATGTGTCAAATAGTAAACGGATTGAAACGGGTCGGAACGAATATGGGTCAAGCCAAACCCAAAACATGCCCGACCCAACCAATTCCCCCCCCTTTTTCTCTTCTCCCCGGTCCCTGTTTCCCCTTCCTTCTTTTCCTTCTCTATTGTCTTTCCCTGATATGGGTTGAAATACGTTCACAAATGGGCAAAACTCCATGGAGTCTTTCGGCTATATAAGCCAATTTTTAATTTTTTTGTATTTGTACGTTCTGCGTCAATTTTTTGTGGATTATTAGTTCTATTCAAAGAGAGGAATAAAAAAGAAAGACAATGAACAAAATAACCCTCCCCTTTTTTCCCCTCCTTCTTTTCCTTCGTACTTATAAAGTCTATCAAATTTTGCTTAAAATGGTCCAGTTTTTTTTTTCATTCAAAATTTCCGTCCCCGAATTTCGTAACATGTCACAATGATAACCGTCTCTTGATAGTGCTCCAAATGAGCCGAATTTGAAAATGTTCGAGCTCGACTTGTTCTTCGGGCTACATAAATTGGAGTAGAGCTACAACTACTTTGACATCAACTCGTTTATTAAATTAGTCAAAAATTTTACTTGAGTTTAGCTATTTTACTTAATATAAACAAACAAATCATCTAGTTTTTTATTCAAAAAACGCAAAAAAAAAAAAAAAAGGACCATTTTTTGCAAGATTTGATGGACTTTATAAGTAAGTGGATCCGGATCGTAACTGTACGTGGCACTTCCCCTGCAAGGCTGCTAGACTTCATGATAAAAGTTAGAGAGAGAGAGAGAGAACAGGAGCATGCGTTTTGTGACTTGTATTTTGATTTGACCATCCATTGTATTGATGGCAATTCTGTAATTAGCTTGACCATTACTTCCGTGTTTTGTGTTTCCTTCCTTATTTTATACTCCATTGTAGTAGGAGTTTTTAAATATTCATCCTCATATTCCATCATACGTAAGTATTTATCCGGTACATTTCAAACAGTTATGTTTTCATCCTTTTAGATAATGAATTACCTGTATTACCCTTTTAATAAGATATTCATATGTAGGTGTATATTTCTTTCCTAAATTAGTGAGATTGTAGTAATTACAGTTACCTAAAATAATGGAATGATTAATGGATAGGAATTGGAGAATTTTGAATTCTCAATTTTTCAAATTCTGTATAAATATATTTAAAACTATTCTCTCTCCTTAATTTCGTGAATTTTTAAATCCTTAATTTTCGTAAATTTCATGAATTTTCTACCGAACCAAAACAATTATGATTCAATGAATACACCATTATTTATTTATAAAATATGAATACACCATATTTTATAGGTAAACACATGAATAAATTATTTGAAAAAACATGAAAACATTAATATATTAGTCAAAAAAACATGATTACACCATGTTTTTAATCGACTATGAAAAACATTAATAAATCGATTATTTTTTCATTAATACACCATGAAAAATTGAGAATAATTTTATTCATGAAAACACATGAATAAACATGAAAAATCATGAGGAAAAAAACACGAATACAAATGACCTCGCCAGTGTGGAAAACGTATGTATTCATATGGAAATAACACGAAGAGAAAAAAAAAACATGAATCTCACCGCTCGCCAACCACCTTCTGTAAAATCCTACTCATCCAAACTCCTCATCATGAAATTAAAAACATGAAAAAACATGACGTACACCACCTACAAACTCCTCGTCATCCACCTTCTACATCGCTGACTATCGGCAACTTAAGCCTAGCTCTCGCCGACCACCGGCGAATATTTTCCAGCCAGCGGCGACCCTCAACAGACCTCAAAATCTTCAGATCTGGTACCTAGTGGCTTTTTCGACCCTCTACGCCCTTCCAAATTCCTTATTCAGTCGCCGAACCCTTTCAAAATATCGTTTTGGTTCTCGCCGCCACTGCTCACCGCTTGCCTCATGCCACTCACTGCCGCCTCTCACCCCTCGACCAAAGACCATGCATTTCGGAAATGGAAGTTTCAAAGAGGAGGGGCGCAGGAATAGAACCCGACATTTCCAAAACCTGGAAATGGAAATGCATTTCAAAGAGGGGTTTGTTAAATGGTTGGCGAGATTTTCGGGTTGTGAGATTTCGCCAGATTAATCGCGGGACTCGAGGGGTTATCTTTCCATCCCAATCTTTCGGTGATAATATATATATATATATATAATGTACAAAATAGGGACACCATTGGTATTATGAAAGAACGAGGATGGAAACATAAGTACCAAAAAAGGTCTGGATGGAAACTTACGGACAGTGATACTTGAGGATGATTCTCTAAGTCTCCCTATTTTATAACGAGCTGCGAGTGTTTTAGTCCCAACTTATATTAAACCCATTTTAACCCATGAACCCATATAAATCCATCTATATAATATGACATGGTTGAATTGGGTTATAAGTGGACGGATTAGGATGGTTAAAAAATATGGGTTATAATTATCACTTCTAATCGCATCGATTGACATGACTTGTATGATGAAATCTTGTGGCCGATGTTATTGTAGCAATTTAATTATTTCATAAGTTACTTAAACAAATGAGCCTGCAAGAACGAAGGAATCATAGTATCACAAATCCTCACTGCACCAACTAATTACTAAAACAAAAATGAGAGAGAAACCGATCTCACGCACCCCACTTTTCATGCAAGAATCTTGCTTCTTAGTTTGGGATGGGGTTCAGATAGGATACGAACGGGTACAACGAAATGGCCATCCCTAATTCTGAGAATCTCAAAATGGAAAGAAACTCAATTTCAAAATTTCAAAATTGGGTTTGGGTAGCTTTTGAGATTTTATAACACAAATTCTCTAAAAAAACAATGAAATTCCAATATGTTTGATGAGTTTATGGCTTTATGAACTGTCATTGACAACGTGAGAGGGTTCACAAGAGATGGGGGTTTTAGGCGTCAAAAGGTTTGACGAGTTTATGACTTTATAAACTATCATTGACAATAAACATGTTTCTCATATTTTACTAAAAATCGAAATCTAAAATCTGCAACAGAATCTGAAATTAAAATTTAAAATTTATATTCACAGTTATAGCAAACATGTCCATTATTTCCCAAAGGAAAGTATTCCCTTGTTTGGGTCCACAATCACTTTTAAAATAACATTTGGATAAGGAACCCAAAAATGATAGCTAGAATCCATGACAAAAACTAGACGGTCATACTAGATTCATGAAATTGTTCATGACAAAATTTAGACCATCCCTGCACTGTGCAGTTTTTGTCATGAACAATTTATGAATTCGATGTTAGAGGCTGGTACTAGACCTATGGGTAGCTACTTCTCCTAGGAATGGCCATCTCGGCCGATCCGTCCATATCCGATCCGTTATCCGTTCCGAACGGATCGGATTTTTCGGAGATTTTTCGGATATCAGGGCGGATTCGGATTTATTTTTCAAAAATAAATCGGAGATCGGATCGGATTCGGAGGTAAGTCTGCATCCGATTCAATCCGTCCCGAATCCAATACCCGATCCGCATCCGAATATCCGATTCGATCTCCGAATATCCGACTATATAAATACTGCAACATAGGAGTATTTTTTTTCCTTCTCTCTCACTTACCATTCCCTCGAAACTTCGTCTGAGACTCCGCGTTCACACCCTTCCACACCACACTTTCTTCTTCCTCCCTCTTTTTTTTCTAAAACCCATCCACAGTCCACTCCTCCTCACATAATATACTACTCATACTATTAGAATAGATTATTATTGAGTTCGGACTCTAACCTCAACATATGGTTTGAAAGAGATTATAACCTCGCTAATGCTGTTCGACGAGCAGGAGAAGCGTGAATCGGAGAAGTGGTCGAGGATCGGCAGCGAAGAGGACTCGCTCGATGCCAACCATAGGAAAAAGACTCAAGCCATTTTCCAATCTGTTTTTCTTTTTTTTCCAAATTCGGATTTGGATATCCGATCAGATCTCCGTTCCCCGTTCGGAGCGGAGATGGAGGTCAAAAATATACTCCCTCCGTCCCAAATTGATTGTCCCGTCCGCAAAACGGAGTATTAAAAATAATGCAATTTTTTCAAGAAAAAATTCTCATTGATATCTAGTAAGTTGTTGAAAAACTTTTGATTTTTTCTTGTAAAAATTGTATTATTTTTAACACTCCGTTTTGCGGACCGGACAATCAATTTGGGACGGAGGAAGTATATCCGTTCGGGGTTTGGAGGGGATTCGGAGGCAGGTAGAGGGTTCGGATTCGGATATTGTAATATCCACATCTGATCCGCTCCGTTGCCATCTCTAACTTCTCCTCACCGTTTGATCAATGGACAACACTGGGGACAGACAACCCAATATGTAAGTGGGTTTCGACCGACCATCACGTTCTGGAGGGTAATGATTGGGTGCTAACGATATTGTCGTTTCCTTTACCATCTGACAGTTGTATCTCAATGATTCGGAACCAGATCCATCTGCAACAGACCTTTAGATTAATTTTCAAGGGACAGTGATTTTGACGCTTTCTAAATTGATAATCGTACTCTCAAAAGAGAGAGTGCCAAAATCAATTTGAGGAGGGTGGTGAATAGGATTTTGAAAAGTGCCAAAATCAATTCCATTCTTTAAAATGTCAATGCACTATTACTTACGCTTCTTGCACTGCATTCGTGTTCTCAATTCTTATACTTCTGCTTTCGCACTCACAACCCTCTCTCTCTATTGTGAAATTTAATAGTAGTAGTTTGAGTTGATTTTCAAAGAAGTTTTCACGTTTGTGCTCGCATTGTCGCTCACGCACATAAATAATGTGATTTGTTTGAGTACGAGGCCAGATCAGATACCCCTCTCCAGTTCCTTAAAAAAGCACGAAATTTTAATTTTTATTTTGGCTACACAGTAAACAGCCAATGAAATCACATACTATTCGCGAAAGCTATTTTACTAACTGGGAATTGCCAGCTGTAATGTGTTTAGAACCACCTGAATACTCCTCCTGACGCAGAGAGAGGGTCCGGCTAAATTGTTCTCTCTCTCTCTCTCCTCTCTGGTGGTGTGTTATCCGTTGCGGGTAGAGTTGCTCGCCGGCGCAGGGTAGCAATCGGCGGACGCTAAAAGGGTTAAAAATATACGAGGGAGAGGTGGTGCGCATCCTAGCCATCATCGGACGGTGAACCACTCGGTAAACTTCTCTCTCTCTCTCTCTAGATCTTCTTCCATCTCCCGTCGTATTTTCTCTCTCTACATTTCTGATCCGGTCCTGCTACTCTCCTCTCTCTCTCTCTCTCTCTCTCTTTTGACGGATTCGTCTACTTGATTGTCGTTTACGATTTTAATTGTACTGATTTTTCGATTATGGGCGATTTAGGGCTTTTTTGGGGCGGATCGATTATTCAATGGCCGCTCCACCTGCAAGGGCTAGAGCAGATTACGATTACCTCATAAAGCTCCTCCTGATCGGCGATAGCGGTACGTGTGATTCGCATCTCTCCGAGAATTTTCTAGTACTTAAAGTGTTACATTGTGTGGATCGCCTGTGAATTTGAAGATATTGATCGAGATAGGGCCGAGTCTGTGGTGGAATTTTTATTCGAATCACATATGACATGTAATTGATGCATTAAAGAGTTGGTTTTTGAACGGATCTTGTTGGATTCGTACTCTATGGA
>BPLS01000154.1:188542-231461 GCA_019656275.1 Rhododendron kiyosumense | reverse complement strand
GTTTGTAGGTGAATGAGCGACAAACAAAAGCATAATCAAAATTCAAAAGTAACGATTTCCAACCTTTCCAGGTGAGGAAGGCCTTCTGATTGATTGGTGAACCAGTTGCAGTTTGAATTGCATCATACAACTGAGTTTCTGGGATGCTCCTCAACTCTTGGACCACCTGGTAAGTGGATTTTCCATTTTCAAAGTATATGTGATTGTTGGGGTGTTTCGTTTTGCAACCAGCATGACGCTCGTACTCATGAGCATTTAGCACCTTAAAACAACCACCAACTTATTTCATCAGTTAGGCTTTAAGAACTGAGACAACATGAGAGGAAAAAAATCGAATTTTGGTATTCTTACCTTGGAGAAATTGCATGATTGACATCCACAAAGATAACCTGGACCCTTTACAACTCCAGCAAGCTCCTTATCATTACATAAGCGAGGAAAATTTTGAGTCATCGGCCAGCAATTTTAAAACAAATGGACACAAAATAAGTGAAAATTACCTCCCGTGAAACAGCAATATACTTCACAGGCACTCCATCAAGTATACCAGTTGATATCAAGGTTTTGACGTTCCATGGGAAGCTGTTTGGTGCCTCTTTTTCCTTTCTAGTCACTTTTTGCTCTGACTTATTCTTGGACGCTGAGTCTGGTCTGGGTTTAGCTACCTTAGAAACAGGTAGAGCTATTGCAGTTGACGCATCCACCTCATTTATGTTGGGACCATTGGGTGTTTCAGATATTTGAACAGAAGGCTGATCAAAAGTAAACTCATAGCTGCTCAAGGGGCGAGCCAGTGGGTCAATATCAGGTTCTTCTTCTTGAAAGCTACCAAAAGAGAGAGCATTAAACCCTTCCTTATTATAGCCATGACCGATAGATATGTTACTGTCATCCCCTTTCTCAAAGGCATAGCCCATGGATCTGATGTTCGAATTGCCCTTGTAGGTATGGCCCATCAACATTACACTTTCATCCTCCTTACTATATCCCTTACCCATTGATATGTAATCGGTTTCATTTCCCTGGTTATAAGCCTGATCACTGCCCCTATTATGTTCCTCTGGTACATGAAAACCACTGTCAGAATCCTTAATCTGATAGCCATTAATTTTTCTAACCCCACCATAGCTAAGACATATTTCTGGATCTTCTATAGCATTAGATATAGACAAACTCACAGATGAATCATTTCCATGTTGGTTGTTGACACAATTTTTTCTCATACTCGAGTCATCCGTACCAACAGAAGAGATGTTTTGTACAGTAAAATCAAAAGGCCTGTCTGTCTCACCTCCAAATAACCGGTCCATGAATTGGCTTGGGACTGATGGAAGGAAACTGGAAGCAGTCCCCAAAGGAGGAGGATTTCCGTTGAGGATTCCTGCAGTTGATTTGCCATTTGGAGTTTGTACTGCTTGCTTCTTGTTGGGGAATAGCTCTGGTTCGTTAGCATCAGCAAACCATTGATGAGAACGCTTCGGTTCAACTCTTGAGGGGTTATCATATGCTGCATCCCCATCAGTTAGATGTCCACCACCCTTCGCCATCCAAGATTCCTTGTTCTGGAAAGACTGCTAGAGACAAGTATTCTGTCAATGTCAAACCCTTAAAAAAGCCACAGTCGTGAAGACAATTTGTCTGAAGCCAGTGGAAAGGTGAATGTAACAATTCAAACAAGAAACTAACAATACAACAACAGTTATCATAGCAAGCCCAGCTAGACAATACAAAATCAAAAGAGAGAACAAAGAAAAATGGAAGAAAGTTTAGTTCACACCACATGGGCACATTAACAAAGAGAAAAATAACTAACAAAGCCATACTTTGAAGTTTAACCTATTGCGACCTCAATAATGGAAGTGTTTTCATTCTAGCAACAGCTTAAACGAGTCAATGAAGTTCCAGCTATTCCCAATAAATATACGAAAAAATTAAAACAAGAAATGAAGGCCCAACGGCGGGAAGCAGCAATCTTTTGCAAATAGTTCCCAAGGAAAACTCAGCACCCAAGTCATCTTACTTCCAGCATGCTACTTTAGCAGACAAGAAAACTTAAACATAACTTGCCAACAAAGGTTCCCCTGCATTTGTTTTGGTGGTAAAACCCGCTGAACGGACAGCTGCATTTGTATCCTGGCATAAGTTAGAGCCAGAATGGAACTCGTGGCCTCACCCCTCCCACCCTACCCTGACCATTCAAAGGTCTGTTGTGAAACAGTCTTGTCAAAACTCAATGTTTAGGAAGGGCCAACGGCGTGAGCATAGATCATATATCAAAGGACTAATAATGTAGTTGATATATTCGGGGAAAAAAGCCTAATTACATGACACAAATGCATGCTAAGAAGTACCTAACAAGTAACAAGTATCACTATCTGATACCCCCTTCAACAACCATACTGATTTTCTCGACTCTTGAGAAGCATCCATACTACACCGCCAAGAACACTGATGACAATCCAATTTCAGAAATCCCCAAAAGTAACACCCTCCGCTCACCACATTATCAAATTGGCCCTGCAACCTAGAACCATTCACCGGTACCATGAATCCACTTTCTTAAAGTTTTAGAGTGCAAATATAAACTTACTTCAAATGCATCAAACCTAATACTCCTGTGCATCTATCTCCATAAGAGTCATAATCAGTATCCAAACATCATAATGCTATTTGTGCATACATACACTCCCTGAAAGAAATCAAAGAGTACATAATCTGCATGCCCTACCAAATGTAAGTGTGCATATATTCATGCATTTTGAACATCAGTGCACATAGCTGTGCATTCAAATTTCAAATAGACTCTCTCTCTCTCTCTCTCTCTCTCTCTCTCTCTCTCTCTCTCTCTCTCATACACACACACACACACTGAGGCACATCATGAGAAAAGCTAGCACAAACCATTCTGAAGTTCCAAGTTCAATGAGCAAACAATCTCCAGGAGAAAATCAACCTGCAAAATGATAACTTAAAATCATTCAAAGAAAGACATTTTCACTTCCAATTCAGGGGAAAAAAAAATAAAGACAATTACTTGAGCAGAGTCTCAGATTTCAGCGAATGAAAGAAGTACGCATGCCCTAACCCAAAAGTCGACGATCAGAAAAGACACGTACCTCCAACGTATCGTACGAAAGTACCGTGTTCAACTGAGAAACTGGGAATGCGCACCGGCGGCGAAAGGCCGGCGATTGAGGAGAGAGAAAGGTTAGGTTTTGCGGTGAGGAGAGAGAGTGGTTGATATGGTGCGGATGGAGCACTCGATTTGTGCTCGTCAAAAGGAAATAGTGTAAAAATACTACTGTGATACAGCCTCCACGGTTAAGTGTTACGCTTAGGTCTCCATTACCGTACACGTGTTAACTAAATGAATCGATCGAGGGCTAAGGCTGAGCTGGGCCGTTCGATTTTGGTTACAACTTTGCGAGATCTGGGCGACGTGATGGTCGAGGGATATGAAGCGGATAGTCATTGGAAGCCAACTGTCAATACGTGGTAACATCTTGACGGGTTGCAGACCCGCGGTTCCTGTTCCATTAAAATTCTTATTTTTTAAATATTTATTTTTTATTTTACGAAATAAATTATTTTCTTATCATAAATCACTTTTAATTTAAAAAATAATTACATATATTTTTTTAACAAAACGGAGCTGAGACCTCGTTTTGCTTTCTTTTCAAATTTTTTTTAAAAAAGAAGGTAATTTTAAATTCAAATATAATGAAAATAAAAAATAATTTTTTAATTTTTTTTGTACCGTTTAAAAGATCTCCATGAGGTCTATTAAATAAAATCTATATTGATTGAAAATTTATTTGAGTAAACATATGATTTTAGAATTTAAAATTACATTCTTTTTCTAAATCTTTTTTTTTAAGAATATGAAACAGCACCTGAATATCATACCATATCACCGTATATGTTTTTTCACATTAACCGGTGAAGTAGTACTTTTTTCTTTAATGGCCGGTAGTACTTTTTTTCCTTTATCGGACAAAAGCCGGATACCCCCAACCGACTAATTTCGATTCGATTGAAACACCGGTCGGTAGACTAGGTACCGATCAAGACCGGCCATACTGATAAAGACCAGCGGGTACGGGGTACTGGACTCAGTTACCTTATTTTAAAAAAATTTTTTATCAATAACTTATTCATATAGTAAATAATTTTTTTTTTTGACTTTTGAAGAAAAGATTTTCATATCAGCGTCTCGAAATAGAAAGAAATCAGAGAAGACGAACATAAAAGAAATATTTTTTCAAAATTACGAATTTAAGAAATTTTCCTATTGTCGATCATAACTACTTGCTTTTTTTTTTTTGGCAAGTCGTTTTGCATTATTAATTAACCTGTATAAAAACGTTCCTTTGGGAAACATAAATTAATTACTGTAGTAACAGAGTTGATGATTCTTTTTTTTTTTCTTTTTTGTCATACTGTATATATCAACAAGGTTAGCGGGATATTAGTTTGTTAGTCAACAAGAGTTCGGAGGCTATTCAGTTTGTTAGTCAACGGAGGTTCAAAAGCTATTCATAACCCGGAACCCAAACTTGCTCCCCATGGAACTCAAATTCAGATCACTACTGGAAAGAGAAATGAAACAACCAACTTGACAAACTTGGTTTCTCTAACGGAGTTGCCGATTCTCTTGGTCCAAATTGTTGTAAATCTGAATGCCGTGCCATCTTGACTTTATTTGCAACCCAGAATCACATCTGAATTTACCTTCATCCTCTCTTAAATACAGCACTAACATCCTAAGGTCTCAACAACGAGTTGCACTCGCAGTTTGGCAACTAAATTTCACCATTGAAGCAAAAACGCCAGATCTCTTGTGTGTAACCAGTGTCTCCACATCACTTCTTGAGTAATTTCCCACATCTCCTTCAGTCTCGCCACCGCCCTTTGTGCCACCAAGAGTTGCAAAAACCCACTTATTCAACTCAACCTGGGATTCTAAATCTAAATTTCTAAAAGCCCTTCCCCACGATAAGGTGTGACGAGACAGAGCAGAAGTGGAAAGCACAAATCACGAACAAGACATTCCCGTCTAGTCCTAGACTCTGAAATCACCAAAATTACATTCACTTCTTATTGATTCTTCTAATAATAACAGTTAAACAATTTCCAAAGGATTGCCCAATTTTTACAAAGCAGTCTAACAGACCACCCTCATCTCAGAAACAGGAGCCCAAAGGCAAAAGCTAATAAAACAACCGCTCAACATCCAAAACAAACATTTCCATACCAAACAGCCTTTCATTATATCTTAACAAAATCAAAGTTTGATTCTGTGCACGTCGACGAGATTACCTGTCTTACATTTTGCAAGAAGCGGCGCATTAGAGATACAACTGCTACGGATTCACATCATTGTGCCCATATATACGTTGAAGCTCCCGCCTAGCTTTTTGATAAGATTCTGAGGAAGAGAGAAATACAAAGAGAATCAGTGGGGTAAAACTACCAGTCTAGCAGCAAGAAGTTTAAGAAAACCCCACATGAACTAAACAATTTCTCACCTTTCCAGATGTTGAAGGCCTTTTCATTGATTGGTGAACCGGTAACTGTATGAATTGTCTCAAACAACTGATTCCCTGATGTGCTCCTCAACTCTTCGACTACCTGGTTAGCGCTCTTCCCATTTTCAAAGTAGATGTAATTGTTTGGTTGTTTTGTTTTGCAACCAGCATGGCGCTCAAACGTATGAGGAAGTAGCACCTTAAATACCCCATTGCATTCATCAGTTGGGTGATGGGTCCAAAAAAAGCACACACAAAATAACAATGATTTTGATAATCTCACCTTGGAGAAATTGCATGCTTGACATCCACAAAGATAACCGGAATCTTTTATGATACCACAGAGCTCCTTTTAAAAAATGCAAGGAAAACTAAGTCACCGGACAGCGAATTTATAAGAAATGAACTTTAAAAAAAAAACAGAAAATTACCTGCCCCGACGGAGAAATATATTTCACAGGCATTCCATCAAGCATACCAGTCATTATCAAGGTTTTGACATTATATGGGAAACTGTTAGGTTCCTCTTTCTCTTTCTTAGCCACTTTTTCCTCTGACTTGTTCTTGGGCGCAGAGACACGTCTGGGTTTGGGTTTAGCTTCCTGAGAAACATTTACAACTGCACCTGCAGTTGGTGCAACAACAATCTCTCCCCTGTTAGGTGTTTCCGATGTTTGAACACTAGATTGGTCATATATCGCCCCATAGCTGTTCAAGGGCCGAACCAGTGGGTTGAACATTGGTTCTTGTTGAAAGCCACCAAAAGATAGTCCATTAAACCCTCCTTTATCATAGGACTGACCAATTGACAAGCTATTGTCATCCCCCTTCTCAAATGCATAGCCAACGGACCTGATGTTAGCATTGCCCTTGTAGGTATGGCCCATCAAGGCAACACTTTCATCCTCCTTAGTATATCCCTTCCCTGATGACATGAAATTTGTCTCATTGCCTGGGTTATAGACCTGACCAATGCTGCTATGATGCTCTTCTGGTGCATGAAAACCACTGTCAGAGTTCTTAACCTGATTACTATTAACCTTTCTAAATCCACCATAGCTAAGACATATTTCTGGATCCTCCATGGTATGAGAGATAGACAAACTCACAGATGAATCATTTCCAAATTGCTCATTGATGCCTTTTCTCATCATATTGGAGTCCACCCCAGCAACAGAAGAAACGCTTTGTTCAGTAAAATTAAAAGGCCTGTTTGTCTCACCTCCAAATAAGCGGTCCATGAATTGGCTTGGGACTGATGGAAAAAAATTGGAAGCATTCACTGAAGGACGAGGATCCGGATCTAAGATTCCCGTGGTTGATTTGGTAGTTGGAGCTTGCACTGCTTGCTTCTTGTTGGGGAATAGCTCTGGCTCATTAGCATCAGTAAACCATTGATGAGAACGCTTCGGTTCAATCCTTGATGGGTTATCATATGCTGTATCCCGTTCAGTTAAATGTCCGCCACCCTTCGCCATCCAAGATCCCCTGTCCTGGAAAGACTGCCAGAGACAATCACTCAGAATAACAGAAGTCAGTTCAGTTCTACAACACGGCCAAAATTCCAACAAATAAACTACAAGCCAGTAAAAGTACTAATTGAAACATCGATGAGAAAAATAGAGAGATATCACACCCTAAAAAGCAGTCATTAATGGATGTCCAAATCAGTAACACTATTGGTTAGTAACTTAGTACATACATCCCATAGTAGGTAAATATTAACTCAGAAGAGATAAAACAGAAATTCCTGGATAAAGTGTAAAAGATTTGCTCTTGGGTTTATATTTCAGATCAGTTACGTGATTGTTATGATAGTAAGGAGAATGAACCTGCTGTGCTCGTTCGACCTATCTACACAAATGATAATAATGTGTCACGGAAATCAACTCCAACTGGAACGATCAAACCTAAATTTCGAATTTCTCTAAGGAAAGCTGGAAACCATGATATTGAGGATATTGTAGCACCTTAAGAGACCATAGCGTCATACAGTTGTAGCTCTTCTCCCAAAAGCATTCACTTGGCTAGTTCCATTGCCAGGGAGATTTGCAAAGTTCTGAAATTTTAGCATCCTAGTCCATGTTGAGAGTTATGTTGTTTCGAGCAATTGCTTTATTTTCACATCAATTAATTGTTGAGGGAAGAGCTCATCCTCCATTAGGATGGAATGTGTCATTAAACCATCCCCTTTCTTTCCCATTACTAACTTTTTCCTTCTTTCTTCGTTCATCTTTCTTCTTTCCTTGTTAGGACGAACGTTTCAATAAACCATCCCCTTTCGTTTCGGGTATTTTGGAGCCACAATTGGAAGCTTGCATACTGCTAAGAACATGAAGGACACTCACTCTATTTTTCAATATTCCAAAACCTAAAACCCTAAATTGGACCCCTTCCTAAAATAGATGGAGTGCACATGTAAACAAATTTCAAATGCATCAAAAGCCGGGACTCCCGTGCATCAATTTAATAGAAGCTATAACCAGTAACCAAACATTTTAATTCCATTACAGTACGCATACAATTCCGAGAGTAAATTAAAGATTATACATGCACATATAAATGCTCGTACGTGCAAACACATCTACAACAAACACCCATCCACGTATATATATCTAGAACAAACCATGTTGCAGTTTCGAGTTCAGTGTGTACGAAATCCAGACAATGTCCGACCGGAAAACCTGCGTGCAAAACGAAAACCTAATTTATTCAATAAACACAACAACCGCTGCAAACGAATTTCAATTCCAATTCAGAAAACCCTGTCGATCGATCACGCCAATGATTCGTTTGAGATTTCGACAGGGGAAAGAAATCGTCGTGCCCTAACCCTAATACCGGGAGTATCAGAAACGATGCGTACCTCAAACCAATCACTGAGAATCAGGAAATGCGCACCGGCGATCGGAGAGAGAGAGAGAGAGAGCAGTGTTAGGTTTTGTGGTGGAGAGAGAGAGAGAGAGATTGGTCCCCGCGAAGGGGGATATAAAAACGACAGGGCCTTCGTCGTTAATGTTACGGTTGGGTCAGTGTTACCGTACACGTGTCTACAGATGAATCGTTCGCGGAGTCGTTCCCTGATTTGCACCGTCCGATGCTGCTGTAAATCTATAGTTTGGGGCGGCGGGAGGGGTTTTTCGTAGTGAAAATTAGGTAGATTTGTATTTGTAGTTTTGAAGTTGTTGGTTGTTTCCGGTGGTGAATAACTTGTTAATGGATTTATGAATAAAGTTACTGTAGAAAAAGATTTTTTATTGACAATTTTTTTGTTAGTGGAGACAAGATGGTAAAATATTGAAACTTTTTTATTTGTGAAAACGAGATGATAAATGCGTTAAGTTTTTAGTGTTTTTTGTTACTGAAAACACCCCTGAGTTTAGGCCTCGATAAAGGAGTTGAACAAGTCAAGCAGTAGCCTATTTCAAGTTCTTTAAAAGTTTAGCGAGCTTCAAACATTTCGATTAAGTTCTGTTAAGATTTTTGGGGTCTTTTTTTCTTCTTATTTTGTTCTTATTCAAATTTTTTTCGCATTTGTTAATTTTGCGTCTAACTTTTGTGGATTATTGATTTGTTTCGTCAAAACAAACCAAAAAAATTAACAAATTACGAATTTTACTCAAATATTTTTACAAATATCCAAGACAAAGTCTAAAAAAAACCTTGGGAAACAAAACAAAAGAAAAATTAAATATAGAAGGTACAAGGTGATAGATTTATTCCATATTTTGAGCACTAGCATATTCATTTAGGACTCGTTTGGATGCGGGATTAAGTTTGGAGGTATTATATAAGAAGGGGGTATTGAATAGTAGGGGTATTGGTTAATAAGGGATGACCCATATTGATGTAATGTTTATGTAGGGCCGTAGGGGGTATTAAATAGCACTTGATTTGGATGGAGGATAAATAGGGGGTATAGGGAAGGGTGAATAATGTAAAAAATTGTCAAATGACTCTTTCGCCCTTGTGCAGTCCCAAACTTAATTATGTATTAGTTATATATATAATTACAAATATAATTAATCTTTCACACTTTAAGCCTAAATATTTAATTTTACTAATAAATGTACTAATTTAATAATATTACAAAATAAAAAAGTCAGTTTTAATTTGATAGAATTCGTTTTTTAAATTTGTTTTAATCTTTCACACTTCGTTTTTTTTTAACCATATTTTTTAATATATAAACTATAGGTTGAAAAATTAAGTGTTCAAATTTTCAATTGATTTAAATTAGTACAAAGATACTATTTCTCTGATTATTTTATCTTAAATGGTCATAAATAATTTTTGGTTTTTGGGCTCTCGTTAGTTAGCCCTAAGATATTTGGTTGTAGAACTTTCTTAGGGTTAATCAACGAGAGTCCTAGAGTCAAAATTTAATTATGACCCTTTAGAATTAAATGATCAGAAAAATAAAATCTTCCCACCCATTTAAATGGAATAAAATTTGGAACACTTAATTTTTCAACCAACAGTTGTATATTAAAAAATATAGTTAAAAAATTAAGTGATCTAATTTTCAATCCGTTTGAACGGGTACAAAGATCATATTTCTCTGATCATTTTATCCTAAAGGATCATAATTAATTTTTGGCTTTAGGGCTTTCATTGGTTAGCCCTATGATATTTGGTTGTACGACTTTTTTAGAGTTAATCAACGAGAGTCCCGGTGTCAAAATTTAATTATGACCCTTTAGAATTAAATGATCAGAAAAATAAAATCTTCTCACCCATTCAAACGGAATAAAATTTGGAACACTTAATTTTTTAACCTACAATTGTATATTAAAAAATATAGTTAAAAAATTAAGTGATCTAATTTTTAATCCGTTTGAACGGGTACAACGATCATATTTCTCTGATCATTTTATCCTAAAGGATCATTATTAATTTTTGGCTTTAGGGCTTTCGTTGGTTAGCTCTAAGATATTTGGTTGTACGACTTTCTTAAGGTTTATCAACGAGAGTCCCGGTGTCAAAATTTAATTATGACCCTTTAGAATTAAATGATCAGAAAAATAAAATCTTCCCACCCATTCAAATAGAATGAAATTTGGAACACTTAATTTTTCAACCTACAGTTGTATATTAAAAAATATGGTTAAAAAATTAAGTGATCTAATTTTCAATCTGTTTGAATGGGTACAAAGATCATATTTCTCTGATCATTTTATCCTATAAGAGCATAATTAATTTTTGGCTTTAGGACTCTCGTTAGTTATTCCTAAAATATTTGATTACCTCGGGATGGAAAAAGGGGATAACGAGGGGTAAGATGGTCCAAATGATGGGGGATTAGGGCGGATTCAACATAGCTAGCTCAGATCCTAGCCATCTCTAATTCCCCTTAGGTTTGTATTGGGAGGGATTATAGAAGAGGGGGTGTAAAGATATCCACCCGGTTTTGGATTTCCCAAAGCACACCATATGCCTGGGCCCATGTTTTAGGAGGGGGAATATCATAATCCCCCTTCACATTGCTGCTTCCAAACAGGTCCTTATGTTAATAGTTTCGGATTAGTTCGCTATCAAATATATCGGAGTATTTGTTTAGACCCATTTTTTAGTGATTACCATTTTGAATTTTGATGCACCTAATTTTATTATGTATTTTTGTTAAAAATGTAGGTCTGATGCTATATGGTTAATTTAGACTCATAATGGGCTAAACCATTTTATTAGGCACAATGAAAATACCCAACCCTCATCCCATATATATGTGTTTGGTCCATTAAAACACATAATTTGAGAATACAAGGATAGAGGATACTCTCTCTCTCTCTCTCTCTCTTCAAAAGGGTAGAACGTTGTTGTGGTTTCGGCTTGTGATATGTTAGGTGGTGTTCCGGTTTCTAAAAAAAAAACTTTTTGGAAAAGGAAGGTAATTTCAAGCTCAGAAATCATTCATTTACGCAAACAATTTTCGTACCAATTTGGATCTTATTTGATAGATTTCATTGAGATCTTTTATACGGTGCAAAAAAAATCAAAAAATTATTTTTCATTTTTATTATATTTAAGTTTGAAAATGGAAGAAAAAAAACTTTTTAAAAAAGAATGCTCAGTGGAACACCCCCTTAGATCACTAAACAATAGTTGTTGCTACACACTTCAGATCGTGGCCTCCTCATCTCTCAGGTGGTATATGCAATGAATCTCAAGTTAATTTCACATGCCATGAACTGGAGCATGAAATTAGAGTATGTGTTTGTGCAAGTCTTAGGGCTTGTTTGATAAAACTGAAAACTGAATCTGAATGCTAAAAAATTAAGTATTGAAAGCTGAATATTGAATTTTTTAAGTTGAAAAGTTGTTTGGTAAATATATTAAGTTTTGAATTAAAAAAATAATAAATTAATTTTAGTTCTGATTCTCTCTTAATTTACTAATGGTCACAATGTACTTATAATAATAGTTGAATGATGATTGTGGTGGTGGTGATGGAGTGACGGCTGCGGCCCAGCTCAGAAGTGACAAGACAAAGCCTTCGTTAATGGAGAGAGAGAGAGAGAGAGAGAGATTGGTCCCTGCGAAGGGGGATATAAAAACGACAGGGCCTTCGTTGTTAATGTTACGGTTGGGTCAGTGTTACGTACATGTGTCTACAGATGAGTCGTTCGCGGAGTCATTCCCTGATTTGCACCATCCGATGCTGCTGCAAATCTATAGTTTGGGGCAGCGGGAGAGGTATTTTGTGAAACAGTTCAGGGGGGTTTTCGTAGTGAAAATTATGTAGATTTGTATTTGTGGTTTAAAAGTTGTTGGCAGTTTTCGGTAGTGAATAACTTATTAATGGATTTGTGAGTAAAGTTACTGTAGCATAAGAGTTTTTATTGATAATTTTTTTTGTTAGTGAAAACGAGATGATAAAATATTGAAACTTTTTTATTTGTAAAAACGAGATGATAAATGCGTTAAGTTTTTAGTGTTTTTTGTTACTAAAAACACCCCCTGAGTTTAGGCTTCGATAAAGGAGTTGAACAAGCCGAGCAGTAGCCTATTTCAAGTTCTTTGAAAGTTTAATTTAGACTCAAAATGGGCTGAACCATTTTATTAGGCACAATAAAAATACCTGACCCTCGTCCTATGTCTATGTGTTTGGCCCATTACAAAACATAATTTGAGAATACAAGGAAAGAGGATACTCTCTCTCTCTCTCTCTCTCTCTCTCTCTCCAAAAGGGAAGAACTTTAACAATAGTTGTTGCTACACACTTCAGATCATGGCCTCCTCATCACTCTCAGGTAGTATATGCTATGAATCTCAAGTTAATTTCACATGCCATGAACTGGAGCAAGAAATTAGAACTTGTGTTTGTGTAAAGTCTAACTAACACAAGGCCCAAAAGGCAACCTAATGTTTATCCCAATTGGGAAAATAAAAGAAATGGGAATAAGTAACTAGAACACAATTGGAGAAGTTACTTGTGCAATAACTCGAGTTAACAAATGTTTTATACTCATATGATGAATCACAGCCGTATTGCAAAAACCAAAATAAAAAATAATTAACACGATCTTGAGAAAAATTATTCGTGCCCGATCAACTTGTTTTTGCCCCATAACCATCCAACGCCTCTTAATCACATGGATTCCCGTATGAATTAGAGGTGTTGGAAGGTTCTGGGGCACCACCGGCGAACCGAATAATTACAGTCCTTAAGATCAAGATGTGTTTGTCCAGATGGGCGGGCTTGGCATACCAAAAGGTCAATGTGGTTTGGTTTTGGGCTTCGGAGTTGGATTCTCAAACTCCGTTTTGGGCTTCATTCGGGCACTGGACTTCTATGGACACCATAGACTGGGTTCTGCAGAATTCAGGGCCTAGGTTCTTAGGCTTGGTGATGGCTGTTTTTAGCTTATGTCCTACTTTTAAATTAAAAAGAAAAACATGTGAACTTAATTTAAAAAGAAGTCTCCCAAAGACAAATAAACTAAAAAAGTTGTTTGTCTTCATATTTACTCAGACATTATTTTTTTTGAATTGGTCAATAATAATTTAATTTTCAGATATATGTCGATAAGATGAACGGAACATCATAAACTGCTCATCCAAGGTGATCACTAACAAATGGATCAAACACATATATATGGGATGAGGGGATTGGTCCGGTTGTCTTTCTCGAGCAGAAGAATTCTTTGCATACCATCAAAGTGAAGCGTAGGATCAATGTTGACTTGCAAAGGTAAGCTTTAGAGTGGTATGGGTGGTAAGTAGATTCAAAAGTGCGGTAAGGAATAGCAAATATGAAAATAAGAACTTCGGTTCGTAAAATTTGTGAAAAATGTCGACTAATCCGTAGGTGGGGTGAATTAGACTAATTTGTTCCAACCCGAGACGTAAACAAAGACAGGGATAATCTAAAAAAACCCCTCTAAAATACCTAATCTACAAATTAAAAAAGGGATCCAGTTTAATAAGGAAATAGATATATTCATATGTTAACACCCTATATATACAAGATATATAGGAAATTGAGTAGTGGAAAGAAATCTTTTAAAATTTATAAATTGAGTATTACAGTGAGGAAGATAAAATACGAGTTTGTTTTCTACCAAAATTTAATCTAGCGGATTCGACGGCCCAGAGATCTTGTTGATTAAGTTGCTCATCTCTATAATCGTAGCCGCTTAGTTCGCCTTCAACCACCTCCTCCACATATAGAGGGTGGTTCAAGGACTTAAATCTTAGGTTGGGTACATAAAACATACAACAATGATTTAATGTATATATCTGCCTAGTAATCGTATGACCAGCTTAATCACTGGGTCAACTATTTACAACTTGACAATTTCAAATACTTAAATACTATTTAATGGATGAAAAACGAATGACAAAAAAAAAAAAAAAATTTTACTTCTTTGAAAAGACAAATTCTGAAAGACAAAAAACTAGTTTTTCAATACATGCCAAGTAAAATCATTGTTAGTTTAATTTGTCATCTCCTCGGGGCTGTGGGTTGCAGCGGTGGTCGTGTGGCTGGTGGAGGAGTTGTGGGTAGCTTTTGCATGCTGTTGGCGGCGGCTATCGGCTGATGGTGGCGGTGGTAGAGGCAGGTGTGTTTAGGGTTAGGTTTTAGATCTTGGTTTGGGGCCTTTGGGCCAGGCCCATGAGGTTAAGGGTTGTATTGTTTGGGGTCTGGCTCTTAGAGTGTATTTGGATTTAGTCCCAATAGTTTTTTTTCTTTTTCCATCAAACCATTGGTTGGATTCTCGTTCTCCTTTCCCCTATTCGATGTGTCCTTTATGGAGTCTTTAATAAAATTTTATTACCTATCAAATTTTTTTTTTTTTTTGTGGCCATGTCCTATGAATATGTCTCCTATGCTCATGTCATGTGATTTAAGATGGGGTCCAATATGAAGGCTAGGTTTCGTTTTGATCATCCAAATTGCTCATTTTAATTTATGATGTGTGAACAATCTATATCAAAAATTAGGTTGATCGAGCGTCAATAATTGTCCAATAAAACTACATTTGTCTTGAGAATGGCACTTGTGTAATAATCTGACTTTAATTTGAGACATGTAGAAACAAAGAATAAAAGGTCAAAACTGGAATCATTTTAAGATCAGGATCATTATCCTCATCTTCTGCAGATAAAGTTTGTGCATATGCCATGCTTCTCATTGTTATCTGAACAGTCTCTTGTGGGTCATTGTCTATTTGCCTATTCACTTTCTATCCTAATGCACAATATTTTTTGATAACCGGATATCCGAGTTAGTTTGAGTGCACCTCAACTAATTTCGAGGCCCTAAAGGTAACAACCGTGCATAACCTCCAGTGGTCTCAAGGTTTGAAATATTTGACCTCCGTAGGAATAGAACCTGTAATCTCAAAGAGGAGCACTAAGGGTGTTTCCGGTAGTGAAAAATTTGTAAATCTTTATTTGTGGTTGAGAAGTTGTTAGGTGTTTCCAGTAGTGAATAAATTATTGATGGATTTGTGAGTAGAGTTATTATAGTAAAAATGTTTTTGTTGACAACTTTTTTATTAGAGGAAACGAGATGATAAAATGCGTTAAATTTTTAGTATTTTTTGTTAGTGAAAACACCCCTTAATGCACAATATTTTCATGGGCTAAAAGAATACACTAAAAAAGCATGCATTATGTTTAATTTATGTGATGAGAGCAAAGCCAACATGAATTCTTCAGCTAGTCTTTGCCTTCATGAATCACATCTTTAGCACAATAAATAAAGCATTAATATGTAGTAGATAGGTCAAAGTGAGGTCACTAAGAGATGATTACAAACTTGAATTTGTAATTTTGTGGTCATGTCTCATGGATTGAGTGGTTTGTTTTTGGTGAAAAAATATGAGAAACTCATTCATTTTTAGTGTCAGTCGTATTCGTTTTCATTATTAAAAAACGGGGAGTGATTTTTGCCTTGTTTGTTTCTCTTTTTGAAAAGCATTTTTTAAAAGATTCTTCATAAATTTTTCCTACTTTCAATCACTTCTCTTTCTATTTCTCTCCATTCATATTGATTTTGCTACTCTCCAAAAGTTGACAATTTGGGGAGTGACAAAATCAACCCACATTGATTTTGACACTCCCTGAGAAAGTGCCGTTAACAATTTGGAAAGTGGCAAAATCACTCCCCGAAAAACAAACAATAAAATTCTCCGATGTATTATTTCTGAAGTATCAAGATAATCATAAAAAAATTATCTATTTTAAGGATATATAAAATTGACAGATGTTTAGTACTCCTTTGGATTTTATTTTATTTTTTGCACAAAACAAATACGATGTTAAAAACTAAAAAGACAAGTGTTTCTTGAATTCTCCATAAATTACTAATGTTTTCACACAAGGTAAAAAGCTCCCCCAAAAAGTGAAAAAAATACTTACCATACAAATCCGACCGCACCGTGCGTTTTTTTTGTTTGTTTGTGAGGAGGAAGAACAAGAAATATATTAATAAGAATAAGAAAAGTACCTTATCAAAAATAAAAAAAGCATAAGAAAAGTACAATAGTATAATTGTACTGTTGCCGTTACAACATACTCGAAATGAAAAGAATATAGAGAACAGAAAACAGAAGCGATATCAAGCAGGCTTTTTCCACTTGGCCATATACGTCCAATTCTGGGCTGAAACACTTTTGGGAAAATTTCAAAAAAGCTCCTGAACTTTCTGACAATTTGCAAAAAAGCACCTGAACTTTCACTATTAACAAAAAAACACCTGAACTTTTCTGACAACTTGCAAAAAAAAAACCTGGACTTTCACTATTAACAAAAAAACACCTAAACTTAGCATTCCGTTAACAATTAGACCCCTGCAGTCCAATTTTGTCAATTTGTAACGGATAGAGCTAACGGAAGGCGTTAACTTTTTTTTTTTTTTTTACTTTTTACATTCAAAAATTACTTTTTACTCTTTCTTTCTTTCTTTATTGCTAAATATATGTGCAATAAAATTCTTTTTTTCTTATTATTTATCGAAAATTACTTTAACCTTATTTTTTATTTTCAAATTTTACATCCACCACAAACCCCCCCCACCCCCGCCTTTTTTTTCTTATTAGAATCGACTCCACACCACCAATTAACCCCACAACCAACCGCCAAAGCCTTAGCCACAATTTCAAAAATTCAAAAATTCTTTTAACCTCCTCTTTGTAACCTTTTCTCTTTTTTTTTTTACTACTTTTACTTCCAAAAATTACTTTTAACTTATTCTTTTTTTAGTCATAAATAAATATGCAATAAAGTTCTTTTTTCCTTACTCTTTTCCAAAAAATATTCACCCCCATTTTTTAACTATTTAGGAAAATTATTTTAACACCCCTGCTTCTCCGCACCCCGCCCCGCCCCGCCCCGTTTTTTTTTTTTTTTTTTGGTTACTTTCAAATTTAACCCCACAACCAACTAATAGAGGAATTTTGAGTTTCTCCAAACTGGTCAAATTTAACCCCACAACCAACTGATAGAAGAATTTTGGGTTTCTAATAAGAAAAAAAAAGGGAGGGGGGGGTTGGGGTTGGGGGAAGGTAAAATTTGAAAATAAAAAATAAGGTTAAAGTAATTTTCGATAAATAATAAGAAAAAAAAAGAACTTTATTGCATATATATATTTAACAATAAAAAAAGAAAGAGTAAAAAGTAATTTTTGAATGTAAAAAGTAAAAAAAATAAAAAGTTAACGCCTTCCGTTAGCGCCATCCGTTACAAATTGACAAAATTGGACTGCAGGGGTCTAATTGTTAACGGAATGCTAAGTTTAGGTGTTTTTTTTGTTAATAGTGAAAGTCTAGGTGTTTTTTTGCAAGTTGTCAGAAAAGTTCAGGTGTTTTTTTGTTAATAGTGAAAGTCCAGGTGCTTTTTTGCAAATTGTCAGAAAGTTCAGGGGCTTTTTTGAAATTTTCCCAACACTTTTTTAAATTGTTTCTATTAGAATTTCTTAAATTTAAGTGACCAACTTGAATGAGGTCAGCAACCTCTTAATTATCTTAATTAGAACCTAAGAAATCTCAGTGCACCATTTAGGTTATCTTGACTTCTATAATCATAGCTATTTTGTGTGTTCTTTTTTTAAAGTTTATCGTATCGATATACATCTAAGGCTCTGTATGAAACTTATGGAAAGGAAAAAAAAGGAAAGATAAATAAAAGACAGGGAAAATGTGAAGAAAATGGATTCTTTTCTCTTGTTTGATTGTAGAAAGAAAATGAAAAGAAACTATGAGAAAAATAAATTTCTCTTGTTTGGTTTTAAGAGGAAAATGGAAAGGAAATGAGAGCTTTTTCGTTTCTTTTCATTTTCCTCAGCATTCAGAGCTTTCTTCTTTCTTTTCTTTTCTATTTTCTTTTCCTTTCCCTGATATAGCAACCAAACAACTCCTAGGGAAAATATTTTATTTTCCTTTCTTTTCTTTCATTTTTCATAGGTTCCAATTTCCAAACAGAGCCTAAAGTTTAGTTGTAGGAGTAATTATTTTAAACTAGCCGCCAGAAAAGCCCAAGTATATCCACATTAATTTTGCACTCCTCTTTCATGCCCTTAAACAAGGGCCGGTTCCGTTGACACTAATGTTTAACTTAACATCAATTTAACCACTCCATCTCAGCCACTGAAATTAACGGCTGATATGGAAACATGCTTTAATTAATCCAAAGCCCCAATGTTCAAGAAGGGCCACAATGGTATTTTTTTGTTAATCACAAATATTACAGAAGGTAGATGAATACAAGTATTTGAATTACATAAAATGGGACATAAGTCCATTATCGTTCTAAGCCCAACTGATTAACCCAATAAGAGATCACAAAGTAACTTCCATTTAGTTAGAGAAGGAAATAATCTTTAGTTATGTTAATTTTTTTGGGGTCAAACTTTAGAGGTACTCTCATTGATCAGAAAACCGTACATTGGGAATGGGTAGTCACCGTTAAGGAGGAAGGAAAACAACTACAAAGGAAGCCTAAACTCAGAAACGAACATTCAGGACCTCATACAGACAAGATTCGCCTCCGACCTCAAAAAGCCATTAAGACAACATAGAAAACCCACAAGGAGTGAGAGAAAGTGCCACGCAGGAAAAGAAAACTAACAAAAAAAACTAAAGCAAAACCTTTGAGTAAACAACAAATCCACACCCCTAAGTCCAGCCGCCCAAAAACGCTGAACAAGACCCTCACTGCCACCACCACCGTTGCCACAAGGGCGGCCGAGACACAGCAAAGACTACGGAACGGAATTCTGATCACCACGGCAGCCATACCCCACTGTACAACACTACCAGCTGCTATCTCCGTCCTAAAAAACTATGTTGATTGGGTCAAGACCTCATCACACTTTCACATGTTATAAGTGGTCAACCAATTTATGCATGATATGAAAATATGCAAAGATTAAATCAAGCATGATAAACCATCAAAATGGGAGGGCTCTTCTCCACCACCACCATTTGCTTTAGTACAGTACCGGTGCTAGTGGTGTAATTGCACAACCTTGAAATGAGCTCTCTTTTCTATTTCTTGCCATAATTAAGTCGCAATTCGGAGCTAGATATCATATTATATTGTCTATGCGCATATCTAACTTACCATATTTGCATTTGTTTATTTTAGGCGATTCGGGACATGATTGTAACGTTGCTAGTGGCAATTTCAGGTTATATTGCCATGTGGAATACCACTCCATCGGCTTATCAAATTAGGGTTAATAATTTGATATATATATATATATACAGGGCCCTTCTAATGCGGGCGCTCGCATTTAAGTAAGTTGCGGACTTTGCCTTTTCCGGTCGAATTTCGATGATCCGAGCCGCTAAATGTGTTCAGAACATGATTTTAAGGGTACTCGCGAGAAATCAGCCAAAAAAAAAGACCGGGAAGGACTTCATCCGAGCAGTTTTTGTTTATTTTTTATTGAACGGTTCAAATAAAAATTGCTCAAATCAAATCCTTTCCGGTCATTTTTTTTTCCGATTTCTAGCAGATATCCTTAAAATCACGTTCTGAACACATTGAGCGGCTCGGATCATCGAAATTCAATTGAGAAAGGGGAGAAATGGTGTGGTCCGCAACTTGCTTGAATGCAGGCATCCGCATTAGAAGGGCCCTATATATATATATATATATATATATATATATATAAGATTTTTGAAACATCAAAGAATGAATTAAGAACTATAATTAATTTGGGTTAATTAATACTGGTTTCCTACTATTAGTAATTCTTCATTTTCGAGGCAATTTAAATTTTAGATTATTATATCACTCCCTCCTTTTATTGATGTACAAGATATATGTAATTTTCAAAATAAAAAAAAAAGGAACAAGAAAAGAAGAAGACATATGTCATATGTGCAAGAGTGAAGAATATAAAGTTTAAGTGGGGTGGCCACAAATTGGTGGTTTCCACATCATACTTCTGGTTCACCTGTTTTTTTCGGGTTATACATTGGAGTTCATTGTTTTTGTTTATAGTTTATACCCTCTATCTCTCCCCCAACATGCCACGCAATTTGCTAACTAGTTTATTATTATCTATCAGGAATATTCGGATCAGTTATAACTACTCACACCTCAACTGATCTCATATCCATGTCGGGACTGAAAAATTCGCAAGAAATTACTTTCTTGCGAATTGATCACAAGAATCAAACCTTGATCAATTGTGCGGTCGGGAAGCAAATCTACCGACCAATCGGACCAACCCTTGGGCGATTTGCTAACTAGTTCACTACTATTACTACAATGGAACGAGTTTTATAAGCAGACCGCAAAAACAGGGTGTGGGGAACAGGAAAAAATGGGTCGGCAAGATTTAACGAGATTTGTTGGTAGGACCAGTCCGAAAATCTCGTTCATCCCAGCCCCAGGGATGGTTGGGGCCAATGGTGTAATTAACTTTTATGGTTGGAAATCTATTTTTTACTGCTTGAAAGTTTATTTTTTGGTTTTCATTTTCTATTTTTTGGTTTTTTGACTTTTTAGATTATGGTCATAACATATTTTTAAAATTGGTAGAGTGTTTGAATGATATGTGCATAATACATTTTGCAACAGGAATAATGTTTGGAATATATGTGATGAAAATGAATTTATGAGTTGATTTTTACTATAATGCCCTTGATTATTATATGATATAATGTGTATAAATAATGGGTTGAAACCATTTTGTAAAATTTCTGGGTGCATTTCTTACGGCAAGAAACTTCCATTTATGGTTTGAAATTTACGAAGGTAGGAAAAAATGGGGTTTAGATGGTACCAGTTATGGTCCGAACAAAGGACGTCCAACGAGGTTAGGGATGTTACCGGTTGGATTTTCAACTTGCTTATTGATCGGCTTCTCCCTTCTCATCTGGTTCTCTTCCCTTCTCTCTCTCTCTCTCTCTCTCTCTCTCTTCAACAGATGTCTCACGTCACGTCTATGTGGGATAACAGATCTGGAAGAGAAGAGGATAACATTACTCAGTGATAATTTCGGTATTATATAAATATGTGGAGGGCAAGATTGTCTTTACCGAAAATGGTTCAAAAAAGAGAAGTTAAAAAGGATTTCAGGCCCTCTTTTTGGCTTTTGCCCCTGATCTTAAAAAACAAGAGAACTCATTTTACAAAAAGCTATAGCTATGTCCCCACAAGCAGCCAAACACCTCAAAGTAAAAAATGAGAAGTTGAAAAAGCAAAAAAGAGGCGCCCAAACAGGCATTATTATAACAACAGTGGAGGATGCATGAATTGCGTTAATAAAGAAACCAATGAAAAAGTAGGAGTATTTTTAGCTTTTGGAGGGAATAAAGAGGGAATTTATTGAAGTTTGAAGAGATTTACATGCAAACTGATTATTTGAAGGGGCTTACTGCAATTTTTTTAAGTGAATAACCAAATATATATATCGGGACAGTTCCGGTGAATCCTAAAAAAATCTTCCAAATCTTAATTTTATAGTTTCCGATAAAATTTTATGAAGTTTTTTCTGGTCATTTTTTTTGCTAATTTCTTGCGGGTACCTTTAAAATCACTTTTTGATTATATTGAGTAGCTTGGATCATCAAAATTCGATCGAATACTTGGTGGGATTTTTTAGAAGTCCTCAGAACCGCCCCGTATTATATATATTTTTGGGTGGAAAAGGAAATTTGCATGCATTAAGAAACAACTATCCTGGGGTATGTAACCCTACAACATCTTCAAGGAATTGAAATTCTAGAAAAGATGGACAATAATTAGAGATAACTAGCTTAAGCTATCACCAAAGGCTTGATTGTGCAAGAGAGCATCCGCATATCTATTCGCTTTCCAGAAAACATGGGTGATGATGGCCTTCTAAGGGAACTTCTCACTTTCTCATTTTTAACTTTTGGGTGTTTGGCTAGTGTGGGCAAAATGATTTTTAATAAAATGACTTTTCAATTTTTGGGTTTAGAGAAGACAAGTAAGAGTATCCGCATCAGTCTCTTTAAATTTTAGACCAAATTATCTCTTAAAATGTCACTTTATTACTTTAGCCGGTCAATTTTGGGTGGTGTTAAAAAAGTACTTTCTGAAAAAGAAGGTAATTTCAAACTCAAAAATCACGTATTTACGCAAATAATTTTTCTACAAATATGGATCTTATTTGATAGATCTCATTAAGATCTTTTAAAAGGTGCAAAAAAATTTGAAAAATTATTTTTCATTTTTATTATATTTGAGTTTGAAATTACATTCGTTTGAAAAAAAAAGTACTTTTTTAAAAAGTGGAACACCACCTTAAAATGCATACTGCATTAGACTCTATATTCTAAGAGCATCCGCAATGTAATAATAAAAAATGAATAATCAAAACTTGCCACGTCAGCTTTTGATTATTCATTTAGAAGGTTGCTAAAGTTAGCAATGTGAAGTCTCACATTGTTCATTTTGTACCCATAATCAAAATCAATGGGCCCGCTGCCAACTCTTCCTTCCCTCCAAACTTTTACCCTTCATTTCATGCGAAAAAAAATTTCCGCCGGTTTGTCCCTCCAATTATTTCCCCGTCCCCTCCAATTCTTTCATGCCTACTGTCATTTTTGCCTATTTATTCTTTTTTCTTCCATCAATGGAAAATCACCATTCTCAATCATCTCAAACTATGGAATCAGAATAATATCATGATGTCAAAAAAAAAAAAGAATAATATCAACAAAAAAAAAAAACTATGGAATCAGAATCACAATTGTGATAATAATTTGAATAGTTTTTTTTGAAAAAAAAAGAGTTTAGGGAAAATTTTAGTTTTTTCAAAAAGAAAACATTTTTTTGTGTGTAAAAAAGGTTTTTGAAAACAGTTTTTAAAAAAAAAACAGTTTTTTCAAAATAACAGTTTTTTTAAAACTATTTTTTATAAAATTTTCTAAAAAAAATAGTTTTTAAAAGTTATTTTTTGAAAACGTTGTTGAGAGAGAGAATGTTTTGTGTAATGATGGGTGTATTTGATTGAGAAAATGTGGAGATCATTAAATTTGATTATTAGCAAAAAGTTGTTAGTTTTGATTATTCAAAGGCCAAAATTTGATGAGTTGCTAAGACATTGCTAAGTTTGGTTATTACAATGTGAGCACATTTTTTAGCAAACATTGTTAACTTTAGCAACTTTTTAGTTTTGATTATTACATTGCTGATGCTCTAACTTATGACCTATTAATATATTATTTCCTTCTTCTTCCAATATAATATTAAAATGCTATTTTTTTTATGTCTTCTCCAAAGTAATACTCTATGGCGGCTATATTTTAAAAACATTCATATCAGCCACAACAAATTTAAGTAAAATTATAACTTAAAAAGTCACATTTATTATTTTGCCGAGTCATATTTTACTCCATTCGGTCCAAATTATTGGTCCCATACGAACATATGTTTAATTTTTGGATCAAAAAATCAAGTAGTACTTTCCTACATAATTGTTCAAGTTTCTTGACACCGAATTAAAAAACTAACTGAGATCTCAAATTGGGGGTGAAATAATTTTAAAATTTATGCACGAAAATACTTTATTTTTTAATCCAAAAATTATAATATTTTTGTATAGGACAAACAATTTGGGATGGAGGGAGTACGACTCTAAACATTAAACCCATTATATTTTGAGATTTTTAAAATTCAATAATCTAGTACTTTTGTTTTTAGTGCTGCCAGAGCCATGTGAGATGAACACATAAAAAAACAATAAATTATTGGTTAAGCCCATGAACAGTTACTCTTTACAAGAGCCAAGCGTAGCATTTGTTTTTTTAACCGAGCAACAAAAGAGGCTGATACACTACATAACGAGCCTAATGCAGATGCTCTAAAGGAGCAGGGGAGAAGAGCTTTTTACTTCTCAAATTTTTAATTTTTTTCATTTTGGTTAACAAAAAGACCTACGGAACACATTTTGCACATATTTTCCAAACATTAATAATCATGTTGCAAAATATATTCTGCACATATTATTCAAACACTAAATTCAAAATACATTTTAACCATAATTTAAAAAATCAAAAAGTTAAAAATAAAAAGCGAAAAATAGGCGCAAAAAAGAAAATAAAAGAAAAATCAATGACATGAAAAAACAAAAAAGAGGAAATCAAGGTCAAATGCTGGCCCTATGATTTCAACTCTACCAAACTCAGCGTGTTCCCTCCCGATGACCTAACTCTGAGATTGAAGTTCTGGGTAGCTGTTTGATCATGATGTTGGTCTCAGACAGCAGATTCATCCCAAAAGAATCGGTAATCTCTCTCTCTCTCTCTCTCTCTCTCTCTCTCTCTCTCAATTCATTTATTGTAGAGTCACTTGTGCACATTCATGATTCATCTCCGAAATTCTTCGAGGTTTTCTATGCCCTAATTCCATATCTAATTTACTCCATATCCAAATTCGCGCTTTTATCTGCTTCATCGGATGCCTCTGAACTATTAATCATTACCCACATTTTGGTTTTCTCATCTTTCCTGCATGTATGTTGGTATGTGTACTCTATGTGTATTTTGAGTTACCTAGAAAAAAGGAATTTTCTATTGTATACGTTCGGAAACAGATACCCCATGTATTTGGCGTGGTTTAGTAAAAGCATCTCCAACCGTAAACTCCATTACCAAATTCCAAAGATTTGGCTCGAGCCCACAGAAGTAGCTCTACCAGGTTCTATCAACTCTTACAGTGCTTTGCTCCGGCTTCAATTGGGCTCCCCGCTAGTAGACAATGGATTGGTCTCCCAAAATTAGTCGAGATGCACATAAGCTGAGTCAGACACTTGAATTATTGGGAAAAAAAAAGTGGCTCTAACAATCTTCTCTCTATATTACCATTGGAGCAACATTACGTGATAACACGATTTTGGTACTGGTCTACTTACCCAATGACTTTGGAATTGCTATTTTGGCTTTAAGCCTTTAACAAGTGGAGATGCTCGAAGTTATAGTATTGGTGGAATCTAACCACATTATTTCTTGAGTACTTTTGAAGTCATATTTTGAATTCCATTCATATTTTGAAACTTTTGTAAGATTATTATTTTTTTTTTGGGGAAAAGAATGAAACTATAGAAATCATATTTAGTTTTTGTGCAATTGTAAAGCTTTAGATTAAATTGTCGATTTTCTTAGGTGAAAACATGTAAGCCCATCTTAAGTGGTCGCTTTAGTGCCCCAAAAAGCTCAGATGCGATGTATTGTATGTACTATACTTTGTGGTAGTAGTTGTCCAATGGAGGTAAAATCCCTGCACCAATCATTGTTGCATTCAAACACCCAAAATACGGTTCTACGAATGTCTCGATCCAATTTCCTGTATAATCCGGCCAATTAAACAGGCCTAAAGGGTATTATAATTATTCATTTATGCTGATTCCATTTTTATTCCATTAAAAAGACCACCCACAGTTGTCTCTCCCATTCCAGCTTTGTAACCTTTGTCCATTTCTCCTCCTCCTCGTCCTTCCATTGGGCATCCGTTTCATATATATATTAATATTATCTATACCATTTAATTAAGTGGAGGGTCACCACCACCACCACCATTTCCTCAAATTGGATGGTAGTAGAAGATCTAGCACCTTCCATCAACTTTTATTCACATCAAGCCAAGCAAGCTCTGCACTTGTCTTTCTTTTCCACTGTCTCCTTTAGAGGTTTTCACTTTCCCCACGTCAACTTAGAGGTTTAAATTTAATCTTGTGAACCATAAATTGGATTTTTGTTATATTTGTAAGGCGCGGTGCAGTCCCCACCTGAAAGTATTAAATATTAACTTTTAGGCATAGTCCGAACGGTTAGTTTCAAGGTTTTTGTCCCTGGGATGTTGATGTCAACATCCCAGAAACAGCGCAAGCCCTGATATTGTAAGGTGCCTCTATGATGAAAGTGGCTTGTGCTGTCTTATATGTCCATTCTTGATATCTTCATCATCCAATCAAGTGACACTTCTAACATACCCTAAATTCAATATTTTTTCCAAAGAGAAATAGAAGGTTTGATGTGCTGAAATTGGGACAATTTATCACGCTGTTACGTGGAGGAAAGTGGTGAAAGTTACCTCAACATATCAATACCTTATCTTGACTACTTTGCTTGATAATGGGTGACATCAAATGCACAAGGTGCCTATCACGCGTCTAGGATGTGTCACCACATGGACGGCTAAGATTAAAATCGGAATTTAAAAGGATGAAAAAGATCACATAATTTCACTACTAGGGGAAATGACGAATATAAATAACAGTAGAATCCACCTAGTTTCCTTATACCACAAAGTAGGTTGGAGCCACTTTCTTTCTTGTAAAAGAAAAGGAAAGCAGGAGAGGAAAATAAGAAAGAGTCAGAAACTTGAAGGAACTTGCAAAAATGGTTCAAGAGGGAATCCGAAAGGGGCCATGGACTGAACATGAAGATGTTCAGCTTGTTTTCTACGTGAAGTTGTTTGGGGATCGCAGATGGGACTTCGTAGCGAAAGTTTCAGGTTTGAAGGTGGCGGGAGAACAAAAATAACCCGGTAGGGCTTTTTGTCACGCCACGGGCTTTTTTTCCCCATGAAAGTAGAGTTAACCACATGGATATGTTGTAGGTTTGAAAAGAACTGGAAAGAGTTGCCGGTTGCGTTGGGTTAATTACCTCCACCCTGGCCTTAAACATGGCAAGATGACTCCCAATGAAGAGCGGCTTGTGATTGAACTTCAATCCAAATGGGGAAACAGGTTTGGAAAAAGCATGCATAACAAGTCCACTTTCTTATAGTTTTCTACCAGGTTGTCATAATTTGTTGAAGTTTGATGTTTGGTGGTTGTTTTCTGAATCAGATGTCAAGGACTTGTGTTTTCAAAAGCATGCATAACAAGCGGCTTGTGTTTTCAAAAACAGCGTTTGTAAAATTTAATGTGAAAAACTGATTCTGAAATAGCAAGTATACAGGGATGTATTCTAATTTTTTAAATTGAACATATGATTAATCATGTGTAGGTGGTCAAGAATTGCGCGGAAGTTACCGGGGAGAACTGACAATGAGATCAAGAATTACTGGAGGACCCATATGAGGAAGCAGGCTCAAGACAGGAAAAGAGCCGTGTCTCCTACTCCATCAACTTCTAATTCATCTTCTTTCGAGTCTAACGATCCTCCGGTGGACTCGATGCCCTTTATGGAAACCAAGGACCAGAGCTTTTATGATACAGGGGGACTTGAGATGTTGGCTCCAAGGGGAAAGAACACCAAACAAGAAGAGGAAGGGATTGAAAAAGGATACTCTCTGGATGACATATGGAAAGAGATTCCACTTTTTGAAATCGACACAACAAAAGGTTATAGCGAAGAGGGATGCAATTTCTCCAGCCAAACTATGGCTTCCCCAATTTGGAACTATTTTCCTGATATGCTATCGATGATGGAAGAAGGGGAGACTTCGGTATTCGTCCCCACCATGACTGGACAAATTTTTGCAGGCTGTGAACAACTTTAACCGCTGGCTAATCACAGATTCTTATTTGTTTGTGATTTGTTCATAGATGTAATATAATCCTAAGGATGTTGTATTCGTATTGTTCGTGCCTCTATATGTGTCTGTGTCATGTGTACTCGACCAGTTTGTGTTCCCCTTTTACTAGATGAAGATCAATTTGTGGCTTTTAACGTTTCTCCTAGTTTTTGCACTTCAAATGGAGTTCTGTGTAGTTGAAGCTTAATACAACTGCAATAGTTTATGCTTTATTATTGCTTCTTATGGCTACTGGACTGATGCTAATGATGCAAGATTTTCATCGGTCAACTATAGGAAGATCGGAATCTTTACAAGAGGCTTTCTAAAGCTTTCCTCTCAATTCATATTAGCCGTGAGCAATCTGCGTTTTAGATCTTTACATACATCTCGTAATATGAAATGAGAACTAATAATGCATTATTCCATATCCAGATGATATTCCGTGATGTATGTTATTTGCGGATGGTATTGTTTTAGTTTTTAGTGGATAAAATTGCAAGAGGGATGACGCTAAATTAAGCATTGGAGTCCAAAGGATTTAGGATAAGAGTAAAACTGAGTATGTGCACTTGTGACAATAAAAGTGTCCATACAGAAGAAGTGGGGATTCAGGATTAGGAGATACCAGAAAATGAGCATTTTAGATATTTAGGTTCGTTTTTGAGTAAAGATGGAGAGATTACGGACAACATAACTTATAGGATCTAAGTTGGGTGGCTCGAGTGGAGAGCTGCTTATGGTGTAATGTGTGATCGATGGATCCCTAACAAATTGAAAGAGAAATTTTTTAGAACTACTATACGACCAACGATGCTATATGAGACGGATGTTGGCCTATCAAAAAATGATTCGTGAGTAACATGAGTGTAGCTGAAATGAGGATGTTGAGGTGGAATTGTGTTGAAAAATTAGAAGAGATAGAATTAGAAATGAAACTATTCGTGAGATGGTAGTAGTTGTACCTATATAGGATAAATTGAGAGAAAATAGATTAAGATAGCTTGGATACATTTACTAGAATTTACTAGACTTGCGGATGCAATAGTTAAGAAGAGTGACATGATAGTATTGGATAGTCGGGTTATGGGCTGAAGAAGACTTAAAACTGACTTTAGATGTTGTGATCTGGACTGACTTTGGCTTACTAAATCTAAGTGAACATGTTGCTCTAAACAGAATTCAATGAAAAAACATGATTCATGTAGCCAACTCTAATTGATTGAGATACAAGGCTTGGATTGGTTAGTCCTCGTTTCCGTGAAAAATACCAACTCCAATCCAAACCCGAAAAAGAAGTCGAAGAACTGCCCCGTTTGGGACGGGTTTTGGGTCAGACTCCAATTGAAACCCGAAAAAGAAGTCGAAGAACCGCCCCGTTTGGGACGGGTTTTGGGTCGGGCTGGAAGGGGAGAAAACAAGTCCTCTGCCTCCGTAAGCAATGAGATCACACTTGACTATAGTTTATTGCTTTTTGGGTCCATGGTGGTGGACCAAATTGAATAGTTTAATTACCATCAGATAACATAACATATTAGCTGAGTGCTTATACACCGAATCTGTCACCCAATTTTGTAATTCAACTATCACCATTTTTTTTGGGCGACGGTAAGGTGTGCTCGGGCCAACTTACGCACACCTCGATTATTTCCCTCCCTAGTCCAATCAAAGATAGACAATCCACGCCAAAGTTTACAATATATTTTTCTGTGAATCTAACCCTATGAAATTGCTAAATTTCAAACTCAGGATGTCTGAATTTACAGTCCATTCATTTTGTCACTTGAACCCCTTGGGTTGGGGATAACTACCACGGACTCGGGGGCTGCTCTCCCCCTTGGGGAGAGCAGCGCGCTGCTGCCCCCTTTTTGGGGCCCATCCCGGTCTCGCTCCGATGATCCGAATCGTTCACTTTGTAGAGCTCGTCGAGTAGAACAACTATGCAAAAAATCAGCTTAATTGGATATCATTAAGTGTTTGATCGGAGCCTTTTTACTTTGAAAAGAATGGATCCGAAACACTGGATCAAATCCATTATTCCCAATGGACAAAGAGTTATATAGGCTCCGATCAGGCACTTAATGATATTCAATTAAGCTAATTTTTTGCATAGTTGTTCTATTCGACGAGCTCTACAAAGTGAACGATTCGGATCATCGGAGCGAGACCGGGATAGGCCCCAAAAAGGGGGCAGCAGCGCGCGCAGCGCCCCCGAGTCCAACTACCACCATTTTCTTTAATTGAAAATGACCTTTCTAAAAGCTGTTGTTGAAAAAAGAAGAAGAAAGAAAGATATATAGCAAATAGAGTTCATCTTTTGCATTGTTTAGTCTTTGATTTTGTGGAGTGGCTTTGGCCAACAAGGTGGGTTTCTATTTTACAAGACTAATTCCGGCCTAAACATTTGATAACAAAATATTAGCTGAGTTAATACTGTTAGGTAATGTTGTTTGGCATCTTTTGATTTGGGGATTAGGCGCTTGTGATTGGACTAATGTGCCCCTATTCCCGTGTTTTTCCCGTGTTTGTTACCTGCAAGGACAACCTAGATTAATAATACTACTGTCCGTATGACTTTAAGTTCTGTTAAGTTTTTTTGGGCTTTTTGAGAATTGCCTTTCAAAAACAAATTTGCGTTTGTTAGTTTGGAATTTGAATTCTACACTTTCCTTTTTTGACATCTACACTTTTTTTTTTTTAAAGATTTTAGTGTTGAAAGTGTATGTAATTTTTTTGCTAGAAGACAAAAAAAAGGAGTGTAAATGTCAAAAAAGGGAGTGTAGAATTCAATTTCCTTGTTAGTTTTGAGTCAAACTTTTGTAAATTATTGATTTGTCTCATCGAGAGGAATTGAAAAAGTAAATTTTTTTTAAAACTTTTATCCAAATATTTTTGAAAATTCCATGATAGAGCCTAGATTTTATCTGTTATTAAAAAAGCCATACGCAAAAAAAGAAGCTGCCCCGTAACGCTTAACTTTTTATAAAAGTTAACATTTTCTCCTTATTTAAAATCTTTTCGCGCTTGTTTGTTTGGTGCCAATTTTTTTTTTACTTTTACACAAATATTTTGATCAAAAACCACTTTTAATCTCAAAGAGTTGACTCTCAACGAGACAAATCAAAAAGTCAAAAAAAATTGACGCAAAACTAAAAATTTAGAAAAAAAATTCAAATATGAACAAAACAAGAAAAAGCTCAAAAAGTCTAGAGAAAAAAAATGTGATTTTGTCTTTATTTGAATTTTTTTTTGCCTTTGTTCGTTTTGTGCCAATTTTTTTTGACTTTTGAAAAAAATAAAAAAATAAACTTTTACCCATATATTTTGAACAATGACCACTTTTAAGTAAAAAAAGTTGATATTTTTTTTTACTTAAAAGTGGTCCTTATTAAAATGTTTGAGTAGAAGGAAAAAAAAATTTACTTTTCCAATTCTTCTTGACGAGATGAATCATAAAGTTAAAAAAATTTAATGCAAAAATAACAAATGAGAAAAAAATTCAAATAAGGACAAAACTAAAAAAGTGAAAAAAATTTGTTAGTGGAACGGCAATTAACCCTAGGCACCAAGTGGTCATTTCCCTCAGTTTTCAAATAAAAAGTCGAGAGAGCTCAAAGCTGATAGAGCAATATTGTCTGTAGGAGGAGGTTTTCAACATATTAACAAAAAATAACAAAAATCCCACTCATAGCCTAAAAAAAAGCATCATCACAGTTAATCTCAATTGAATTGCAATATTTTCAAAAAATAAAGAAAAATAATTGCAATAATAATAATAATAATAATAATAATAATAATTTTTTTACAGAAATCTTGTCAATCAGAGTCAACGATTGATTATCTCTCGTCCAACAACATCATTTGTGATTAGGTTAGGCTTTTGCAACTATAAATAGTAGGCTTAAAAATTTAACAACACGGTGCACGAGGCTCACAAGGTCTCATATTGCGAGGTTTCGAATGGTCGATGTATACGTAGTCGTCTTATTCTTGAGAGATTTTTTTGCATTAAAACCTATGTCCTCTAATCCCAAATCATTATTCGTTGTCTAAGCCCTAGGGGTGGGCACGGGTCGGGCGGGTCGGGTATGGCCCGCCACCCGAACCCGACCCGACCATGTCGGGTAGGAGAAAAACCAACCCGAACCCGAACCGAATGATGGTGTACACCCGCCCGTGTGCCCGATTTTTTTGGTCGGGTCGGGTCGGGTCCGACCAAACCGAGGTAAAACTACATGAATTGTTCATGTTTTGGTCGGGTTGGTCGGGTCGGGTTTGGTCGGGTACGAAAAAACAGCACCCGAGCCCCGAACCGAAAACTGATTTTTTCGAAAATTTGAACCCGAACCCGACCCGACCACATGTTCGGGCCCGCCCGAAACCCTTCGGGTCGGGTCGGGTCGGGGCGGGTCCGTCGGACCTCGGGTAATTTGCACACCCCTACAGTAAGCCCCACCATTTCTCATAAATACTAGCAGTTCTTGTGGCAACAGAAGAAATAGAACAAAAATGCCCTATTTTGGGAGTAATTTTTGGTTACCATACAAGTGGTATCTCGTTGGCGATCCGAATAGTTCAAACGGGTGTTTTGAACGGTCCGGATTTTAGAGAAAAAAAAAAAAGAGGAGAGAGAGATGGTGGGATGAGGGGAGAGAGAGAGGGAATAAATTTGAACCATTCAAAACACGTTTGGATGGTCCAGATGGCCAACGAGTACTGCCACGTGGTATTTGTTCGGCACCCAGAATCTTCTTCTCTCTGGGAGACTGGTTTGCCGTAAATGTGCACTCTACACGTCTCTACCATTGCACGGACCAAAGGCTAGAGTGTTAAATGGGCGTCGAAGAGCCCATGCACATTGCTGGGCGAAAGGGAGATTTTGGAAGGGAAAATGACGGCCAAGTACGTGTTTTGATTATTAATATCCGTCAAAAATATTTTGTTCATTAATAAATGTTCTTAGCATATCCTTAAAAGGTATTAATTATCAAAACACTCAAAACACGTCCTGAGTTGTCATTTTCCCAAAAATAAATAACAATTGAGACTAAGTCCAAACACATTCAAGGGCCAGAACCCAAACAATACAGCCCAGAACCACATGGGCCTGGCCCAAATCAAGAACCAAAATAAACCCTAAGTCTAAACCTGCTCCAACCACTTGCAAAACAAAGCACCACCGCCGACGTCACTACACAACCGCCTCCACCATCCAAGATCACCACACCCCAGCCCCACCACAGCTACTCAACCTCCTCCACCAGCCTAGACTGCCACCAACCACATCCACCCCAATACCACCACTGAAACCCCTCACCACCTGCTGCCACCCCCCGCTGGAGCCGGGGTCAGTTCCTGTCCAGTATTTTTGTGGTCCAGTTCGGTCCAGTTTTGGGCCCATCTTGGGCCCACAATGATCGGAATCTTTCATTTTGTAGAGCTCGTCGAATATGTCATTCATGCCAAAATTAGCTTGATCGAACATCAATAGGTATATGAACGAAATAGATTTGTACATGAAAAAAATGGGTAATTATTAATTTCAACTTAATTTTTGTCATCGCTTTTTTCTTGTACAAATCTATTTCGTTCATGTACATATTGATGTTCGATCAAGCTAATTTTTGACGTGGATGACATATTCGACGAGTTCTACAAAATGAACGATTCCGATCATTGTTGTGGGCCCTGGATGGGCCCACAACGGCCCAAAACTGGACCGAACTGGACCACAAAAATACTGGACATGAACTGACCCCGCTGGAGCCACCCACCAATCTGCCACCATAGGCGACAAGCAAACAGTCCAAACGCCGCTGCGAGCAACTGGAGTTGGGGGCTGAAAGGGGTGCAAGAGGGCTCCCAGGCATATGCACACTTTCTAATTATCTTAAATAATTTTATTATATTTTTATATTTGTCAAAAATTATGAAGAATCGTCCCTTCCTCACAAGTGCAAGTCAAAATTACTGCAGTATTTTTCCTTCTGGCTACACCAATCCGGCCCAACGGTCTTTGGGCCCGTAATATTTGGCCTGCTGAGCTAACCCATCCATCTTCAACTCCATCGGGCCCATATTGTAGGAAAATTTATTGAATACCATGTCCAGAGATTCTGAGACGCCCAAACGAACAAGGCCTGAAGTACCTTTCCAGTGGCAAAACAGCATCTGAGGTGACCTATATGATGAGAAGGTTTTCAGTGCCGGGTGGGCACGGGCCCCGTGGTGCCGAGCACGATCTCGGCCGTCTAAATGTGTTTCGGATGGCCTAGATCTGTTTGGATAATTTTTTTAGTGTAAAATTACCAAAACACCCCCTCAAGCCCAAACAAATTTGGGCCGTCCAAAACAAGTTTGGACGGCCGAAATGTGTGCTTGGCACCACGTGGAAAAATTTCTCCTATATTATAGTATGTGGTATGTGGGCTTGCTTTTACTGTTGAATCTGGCTCATGGTTTTTCTTACATTACAGTTAAACCAAACACCAACCAACAATCATTTACGAATGGTCAAGCCTACAATGAAAAAGGAAACTCTTTTTAGGTAAGCCTCTTTTGGTTTACTAGCTAGGGTGATTGGAATTAGAGAATCCAATGATCTAAACTTAATAATTATACCAATAATGATGTAACATGTTCACATGAGTTCACATGATAACCACTAGTTTGACTCCATTATGATTTATCCACTGGCAGAGTCCAATTTTCTTCAACATACTTACAGCAATCTGAGTACCACAGGGTAAAGACCGATACCATTTTTTTTTTCTCCATCAGCGAAAGTCAGTATTGTTAAGATAGTTAAATTACTATCATCTTGGAAAATGAGGTTTAAACTTCTGACCTTCTTTCTTCCTGACACCTAAGTGCACTCTCTAATGTTGTTGGGTCGAATACCTCTTGACAAGACCGACACCAAAATTACAGTAACATTTTTAGGTTCCGTTTGGCCTTGGTCGAGATCAGGAGGTTTAGACAAAGGGACAGGAGAAATTGGACAAGAGGATCCCACATTCGCATATTCTATGCTCTAATGTTGGCATATACAACATTTGTCTTCTGCTAGAATTCCTGACAAGAAAAATGGGGAACCTACATTTTATGTCGTCTCCATTTTCTTTTATCCATAACATGACATGACCGAAACTGTACAGTTCGAAGAAACCAAAGAAAGAAGAAAGCTTTTGTTTGAGATATTTCGGTCGTATATAACCTTAAACTTGGGAAATTTCAAATCCTATGGAGGTGCACCTAACTCAGGGCCAGCTCATAGGAGAGGCGAGAGAAGCGACCGCTTTCGGCCTTCAAATTTTGGTCTAAATTAAAATTGAGGTCCCACTGTAATGTAATTTACATATTAATATTAGAATGTTTCCAAATAAAAACACAATTGTATCTTATTTTCTTCAAAAATTCTTACAATCATAGTATCTTTTTACATTTATATTGTCTTAATTGTATCCTTTTAGTTTAATTTTTTTTTGTTATTTTTGTGCGTTTATCATTTGTTTAAGAAATTCATTAATATGTAAGGAATCGACTCAATATAGGAAATTCGCTTTAGGCCTCCAAAATATATGAGCCGGTCCTGCATCTAAGTTGGTCTGGATACCTAATTACAATAATGAAACAAAAGGCTTAAGAAATTTTCTCATGAGACACACTCAGGGATTGTCCCAGTGGTAAGGGCGAATGAGTGATTTTGGGAGAACTTTCCTTGGTCAGGGGTTCGATTCCCCACCGGGTGAGTACCCTGATAGTAAGTGGGGGTCGTAACTGGTGTGGCCGCACTAATTTCCTCCGAGGTTTGGGTTGCACAGTCGGGTCCAATTGTGACTCGACTGTAGGGCTATTCCTCGGATATAAAAAAAAAATTTCTCACGAGTGAGGTCTCTTGAAGTATCTTAGGAGTCGTTCATGCTGCACAATTTTCGGACAAGAAAACAAAAAGGATTTCTAGAAATGCCATGGGACCAGTATATAGTGAATCCTTCTCTACTCTAAAGATGCATGGAGACATGACTTTTACCAACAATTGGGTCACATAATCTCACTCAATGGCTCATGTACGCGTATAACTACAAACAAATGCTACAGATAGATCCAAAGCTTACAGCTGCACGCCAACGCCGGTCTCTTCTTTCTCAGCTGGGTCGTTTCTGACATTTTTAGAGCTAAGGCGAACTTTAAAATTGGGCCCCCCTCATGTAATACTTTTACGAGCACTCAAAATAGACCGTAAATCAAAACATACATACGGAGTAATGAAGTAGGTAGATTCAATTTCCGAAAGTAGTGATAGTCACAACAACAATTTTAGCAGCAAAAATAGTAATTACATCGATTTTTCTCTTCATACCTGTCTACTATAGAAAGTGCTCAAGACTCCATGCATGTGGTACTATAGATATGATGTCTGTAGATACTATTGTACCGCAGATAACCACTGCTTTGTGCAATTGGTAAGTTGCTGCCTCCCCTTTGTAGTAAGTCTTGGGTTCGAGCCCCACTGGATAGTCTCTAGATCCCATGCTAACCTTAACACCCCCACTAACTTTTGCTGTTGTATATCGTCTGACAAAAAAAATAAAAAATTCTACTGTACTGTTTTGTGGACCGCTTTCTCCGAGAGTGAAGATATCCACACCCACCCCAGGAAAAGTACTCAAAAGTGTACAATACTCTAGTCCATACATAGTTCGGTGTTGAAATAAGTAAATGACATATACATAATTTCTTTTGATCTTATGTTGGTTTAATTGACTTGATTGAGCCCGCGAAGCTGTGAAGGGAGGGATGCGTATATGTGTCATCAATTCTTCAGTTTTTAAAACGACTTTTTCCTCGATTCTTTTCGGTTTAGATATTGACACTAAACATTTGTCAGTCTTGCGAAAACAAAATCCATCGCAGCTAGTGTTTAGAAATATAATCTGAATATCTTTGTAAAAGAAGAAGTCGATCGGACATTAAAAACCTAATGGTTTGTCAAGTGAAATTTACGTGAAATGTACTTTTACAATGGAGTAATATTTTTCTTTTGGTTTTTGAGAGAACACTATTGCACTCTGTTTACTGGAGTATTGAACGATGTCCGATCAACTAGTTCTTTGGCAAAAATATTGAACTTATCATAAAAAATAAATGACCCAGGGACATCCATGCTAAAGCCTGTTTTGATATCACGTCAGGGACGTCCATGCTTAAGCCTAGAGGATTGAAACTCACATTTACTCTCAATTCATCTTTGATTACGTACATGTAAGCTGACTCGGATACCTGATTGAGGGTACTATAATACTATTGGTTCTTCGGAATTAATCGAGGTACACATAACCTCACCCGGACACCTGAATTATCAAATAATTAATGGTAATTGAAGACATAATGACCAAACAATTAGAAGTACATTTGGAAATAGAGATTTAGATTGGGAAGTGATTTTTACATTCCCTTTTTTTTATAATCCACACTTTTTTTTTTTTTTATTCGCATGAATTTACTGTGTTGCCACCTACCATTGGATGTGTGAAAAAAAATTATTGAAAAAAGGGCAACATTGAACATGTGAAAAAGTGTATTGAAAAAGGGCAATATTATAAATTCATGTAGATAAAAAAAAAAGAGAGAGTGGAATATTAAAAGGAGGGTGTGAAAATCATTTCCCATTCGATTAGCTTAACAAATGCTAATTCCATTATTTTTTTGAAAATTGACTTCTACACTCCCATTTTTATCACATACTTTTTTTTTATTATTTGGTGTGAATTTACTCTATTGTCCCTAAATGTGTAAAAAAGTGAACTTATGAAAGAATTAAAAAATAAATTCACTTGAATAAGGACAAAAAAAAGAGATTTTTATCACATACTCTTTTTTTTTTGGTCTTTATTTGGTGTGAATTTACTCTATTGTCCCTAAATGTGTAAAAAAGTGAACTTATGAAAGAATTAAAAAATAAATTCACTTGAATAAAGACAAAAAAAGGAGTGTATATGGTAAAAAGGGAAATGTATAAGTCAATTCCCATCTTGTTTTTTTTTTTGAAAATTGATTTTAGCACTTCAGTTTTAGCCATTGACACTCCACTTTGTGTCTTGACCATGTAAGATTAGAAAATAACATGTGGAGCGTGACTGGTTAAAACTGAAGTGCTAAAATCACATCATTTCTTTTGTAATGCTAATTAGGGGGTGTTCCGATTTCTCGAAAGAAGAACTTTTAGAAAAAGAAGGTAATTTTAAACTCAAAAATTATGTGTTTACACAAATAATTCTCTTACCAATATGAATCTTGTTTGATAGATCTCATTAAAATCTTTTAAATGGTACAAAAAAAAATTAAAAAATATTTTTCATTTTTATTATATTTGAATTTGAAATTATTTCGAAAAAAAAAAGTATTTTTCCAAAAAATTGGAACACCACCTTAGTTACGTTTGTTTTTCTGATTGGCAGAATCGCATGTGGCACGCGACACGCTCCAAGTGCCAAGTGTCCATCGGAGAGGGACAGGGCTTGCACAGCACGTGCGCGACTCCTCCGTCAAACACGTTTTGTGGTTTCGTTTGTTTGTTTCTACACGCGTCGCTACGTTACAGGGTTTGCACATGACCCAGCAACCTAGTCAGCCATGTGCCGCCGCGCAGCAGGACAAAACAAAAAGCCCTTCTTTGCTTACAAAAGTGCTCCAAATAGGCCCCACAAAATGATAGGGACATGTCCAATTAAATTAGGACTACTCCATAAAAAAAACACCTAAAATGAAAATTAAAACTAAAGTTTGGATTATAGGTTCGTACGTATATTATGGCGGAATATGCCCCATATAGTCATCTAATGTACATAGGCTAAACAGTGCTCAGAGGTAATAAATAGATATTTCACTAACCACGGGTTGTCGATCAAAAACCCACATGATGCCACGTGTCACTGGTACTTTTACTTGGAAGCATTACGAAAAGAAATTAATATGCTGATTAACTATCGCTCTAAGACCAATAGATAACTTGTATAGTATTGATGCCTGTGAAATTATAATATGCTAACCAAAGGGTATTGATATTCACGAAATGTGTGTTGATATCATACTGTAATTCTTATGGCCTTGTATATATGAACATCATCTACTGTTGTTTGAGCTATGATTCGTAAGTTGGTAAAAGATAAAACGAGTTTGGCAAATTACTATTGGCATTTTTGTGAGGTAAAACATTAACTTCATTATTGTATGAGTTGATTACATCATGTGGAAGCACCCCAGAGATAAATATTTCCACAAATTATTATGACATAAAGTAATAAAGTCATGTACATAAAATAAAATTGGCTATCACATGAGCAACTTAGAATAATTCCATAGATACTAATGGCTAGAGTAGGTTAAAAAAATAGTCTTTTACAAAATAGTAAATGTTTTGAATCATTATGTGAGATTCGAGATGGCCCTCACACATAGGGCCTTCTATAACCGGATTTGGCACCCGTTGTCGGGTTGAGCAATTTACGTCCTCTATCAATGTTGACGTTTCTAGATAGCAACCACATGTAAATGAGACATATGATAAGCAATAGTCATTTTTTTATTTTTTAGGACATGCATTAAGTGTTAGATGTTGTAGGTTGGGATTTCACGAAGGTGTGCTTGTGTGGGAGCCGAAGAGATGAGATTGGTTGATGATTAGTGGGGAGAAAGGAGGAGCAATCTTGTGGGGTGAGGGAATGGGCAAGAGGTACAAAAAAGACAAAGGCAACATGTCCCTCGTTTCTTTCGTGGGGGCAATAATTGGCTTTCCTTAGATGGATCGGATGAGATCACCTTTTCTCTGGAGAAGAATGTTCTCCTTCGTCAATTTCAATACTCACCACTTTCTCTCTATAGGAAAAGTCCGTTCTATCAAATCAGGGGGAATGTTAGGGGTATTTATAGGGCACTTAGGCCCAGGCTCATGACGGCGTTCCTTTAAAACCCTGACATGTGTCCCTCCTATACCTTTGGGTCTTGGGAAAAACGCAGCCTCCCGCGGGCTCTTCCCGCGAGAGAGCTTGATCCCCAAGAATGCAACCTCCTTCCCAAGCCACTGAGCCACAAGAATCTCCCCCATTCCTGTTAGAGTAAGGTCGCGACCCGCGGCAATAGTTCTCTTGTCGCGGAGCCCTTCCGGACCCTGCCTTACGGCTTGAATGGAACTCTGGACATTGTTTAACTAAGTCTCTCTTATAATTCTGAAATCGTAGCGACTCGCGGAACTTTATCCACGGTCTTTCGCTGTGCAGGCCGCCCTAGTAATGGGGCTTCGTCTTCCTTCCATGAGCTTTGGCGGATTTCCGCAGGCTTACAATTCTGTCCCGCGGAGGCTGCTCCCCCGCGGATACTTCTCTTAGCTTTGTACATGTGTGCTTTCATAATTGGGTGGTCAACCGTCTTTTCTAGGTTAAGATTTGACCAAAGTATCCTTGTCGCACAGGCCCTGTTGCCACGTGCCCTCAACCAATTAGCGAGTCAAAAGATCTTCTTGAGTCAAAGATTGACAATTTTGACCGCACCTACAACTGTTAATATTGTTAGGGAGATTTGAGCATTGGCCGTCTTGTACATGGTGTATTCCAATTTGGCTACCACCCCACTTGCAGCCATACCAATTTGAATACTCTTATCATTTTTCACTTCTTTTTTTTTTTTGCCAATATAACATAAATCCGTGGGGAATAAGAGAGGAATTAATAAGTTAATAACCAAAGAGACTTCAACATCTCTCTATAGACACAAATCCAAGATCTCTTCTTTGAAAGCTAATAAGTACAAGCAGAGAGACCAAGAGTCGCATCTGATCATTTTCCACTTTCATACATGCATAATCACCTGAGAAAATTACTCCATCTGTCTCTATTCTTTAGTCCCTTTAGGGAGTCTGTACCACTTTTCAATTAATTATATTTTGCAATTTATATTTTTTAGGTGATTTTGAAAATATTGTTTAAATAGCTCATTGAAATCTATCAAACAAAATTTATTATTGCATATAAATTATATTATCTATTAAAAGTTATAATAATTTTTTTATCTGATTGAAATAGGATGATGGACAAAAGAACGAGGACGAAGATAGTAAATTGTTTTTTTATGATTTCACATGATTTGGTCGACGGGTAAAGTCGTTACGGTTGGGGGCCTTGGGATGGTAAAAAGGCAAAGCGGTCTTTGCTTTTTGGGACCGTTTAATTGGTGGGCTCAAAAAGACCCTCCAACGAGCGCAATTACGAATATACCCCTATAGTGGGGCTGTTAGGTCACGGGCTAGGCATGTGTAGCGTTACCCCCCAAAATAAGTTTCCTAGAGAGATTATTCCGTGCACATGGACCATGCCCCCAATCCCTTCTCTTAGTTAAATTATTTGGTGATCGTGGGGGCATCGCTACGTGGTTCCCGAATGCCCTTCCTTACTACAAATTTATGTGGGGCCCAGGGAAAATTGTGTAAACTCTACATAAATTTGTGATGAAGAAGAATGTTGTGACATCACGTAGTGCCCCATTACCACTGAATGATTACTCGTTCTTCTCGCCGCAAATTCGTGGCTAGTATCGTACGAGGTGGGAGTTAGAGAAGATTAGGGGCATAATGCATGGTTTCTAGGTTTTCTGTTAAGTTTTTTTTTTTAATGGCAAAAATAGCATTTTATTAAGGGGAAGGGAAACAATTCCAACAAAAAGTTGAAAACACGAGGGCAGCACAGGAACACCCAAAAGGCCTAAAAACACAAATACAACAATATAAGCCTAGCCCAACAACCTAACCCTAGAGTTGCCGCCTACCGCATCTGACAGATCCACCACCACCACTGGATTGCCCCACCAACAATCACCACGCCTCCACTGGCCACCCACGGCAATGTAACCCGAAAACCCAGAGCAAACCCATCTAGATTTTCTATTAAGTTAAGTTTATGTTTCAATCTTCAAAGCTTCTAGTTCTAAGTGACAAATGAGGTTTTGTTTTTTTTAGGATGTCCAAACCAATATATGGCACAACTAATTTTTTAAGGACCAATCTCACTGTTCATTAGTCAAGGACCTAATTTAAGAATGAAGCAAGTTTTGTATAGTTTGGTCCGTAAGAGTTGATAGCATTTTGATTTAATGGCTGAGATTTATCTATTTTTCAATCTAAAGATCCATATTTATAAGGCATTCACGCCCCCACGCCACTCAGGGTATGGAATAAAAATTCCACTCTTACCATAAAAATCTCTCTCAAAATTTAAACCAAACGAAACTCTCGACTTGTTATAAGAGAGCAAATTCCTAAGTCTCAGGTCTTATTCGCAAAGCGAATCCAATCCTGGGTTATGCTTAATTGATTTTTGAAACCCTCACCTACAAATGATGGGTCAAAATCTCCAAGATTTACAGACAACAAAATCACGCAATTCACATCAAGTATATCCATAAATACATGAAAAGCACTCCAATATTATTCATTTTTCCATCGACAAGAGTGTATTGAGGCATTGCTTTCCGCACCACCTAATTGCGACGTACATTTACTAGCTCCCATGTTCAACCAAAACTCATTCCATGAAATTAAGCACTAGTTAATTAAGTCTAATTATGGTAATTTGGCTCGCGATCCTAGGTTATAAAAAAAGCTGAGAACCCATCGACGTCGTAAGCACACTCAACTAGTGTTATCAACCGCGCCACAACGCTGGTGAATTAATCCCTGTGGTTAGTTGATGTACGCATAAATTGGTCTGAAAACTTGAAATATATAAATAAAAAACTGCTCCACAACAATTGAACGTGCAAGGATGATCAAGGCACAAAGCAGGGGATTGCATGTGTGTGCTGAAACTTTTTCAAACTTCACACAATATTATTAAGTCATTATCAATGAAGTAACCTGATTCCCAGCAAGGGTTACCTTATACCACGTTTTA